>CAUYLG010058484.1:0-32840 GCA_963573385.1 Cacajao melanocephalus
GAGGAGCTGCGATCCCCTGTAGGAGGAGAGGCATTCTGATTTCGGGTGTTCTCAGCCTTTTTGCACTGGTTTCTTCCCATTTTTGTGGATTTATCCACCTGTCGTCTTTGTAATTGCCGACTTTCAGATTGGGTCTGAGTGTGGATGTCCAGCTTGTTGGTGATGAAGTTTTTTCTGTTTCTTAGTTTTCCTTCAGTGGATGCCCTTTCCCCACGGAGCTAGGCCTTCCCGGGTTCAGCTGTGCTTACTGTGAAACTCTCAGTCCTCAGCGCTTCCAATTGCTGTTCTCCTTGTGGGGATGGGACCAGCTAAGCCTGACTCAAAAGGCACCCAGTCACATATACTCCGCACTGAGAAGCACTGCGCCAGGCTGGGGCACTGGCAAAACAGCAGCACCAGCCAAAAGAGTTGCACTGGCGACCTGTGTGGCTCCTCCACTGGGTAGCTCCCAGTTTGTTGGCAACAGAAATTCGTCTGAAATTGTGGCATCCACTCGCTCTCTGTGCTTTCACTGGGAGCTACAATCCTGAGCTGTTGTTAATCGGCCATCTTGGATCTCTCTCCGCCTGGTGATGAAGTTTTTTCTGTTTCTTAGTTTTCCTTTGGCAGACGCCCCTTCCCCACAGAGCTGGACCTTCCCAGTTTGGCTGTGCTTGCTGTGAAACTCTCAGTCCTCAGCGTTTCCAATTGCTGTTCTCCTTGTGGGGATGGGACCAGCTGAGCCTGACTCAAAGGGCACTGCGTCCCATATACTCTGCAGCGAGAAGCGCCATGCCAGGGCACTGGCCAAAAAAGTCGCACTGGCGACCCCTGTGGCTCCTCCGCTGGGAATCTCCCGGTCTGTGGGCAACAAAAATTCGTCTGAAATTGTGGCGTCCACTCACTCTCTGTGCTTTCACTGGGAGCTACAATCCTGAGCTGTTGTTAATCGGCCATCTTGGATCTCTCTCCAATACTGCATTGTTTTAATATTATTATAAATTCCTTTAAAAAGTATAAAATTAAAGATTCACTTATTGGTTTTGCAGTTATGTGAATTCGATTTTGGAGTGAGCATAATTTATTGGGGGCAAAAAACTTCTGGTGAACAAAGGAACTTATGTTGTGGAAATGAACTTAGAAGGGGTTGAAGGTTCTATCTCTCTACTGTCTATCATCAATCAAATTTTAGAATGTTTGAACATTTGAACAACTATTTTGTAATTCATTCTAGTTTTCTTGCAATGGCATTAAATGTTTTTATACAGTGAATGTTTTAGTTCATTCCCACACTGCTATAAAGAAATACCTGAAAGTGGTTAACTTATAAAGATTAGACATTTAATTAGCTCACCATTCCACAGAATGTACAGTTAGCATGGCTGGAGGGACCTCAAGAAAGACAATTATGGCAGAAGCAAATGGTAAGCAGGCATATCTTACATGGCCTGAGCAGGAGGAAAAGAGGTAGGGGGAGGTACCACACACTTTTAAACAACCAGATTTCATGAGAACTCACTCACTACCACGAGAACAGCAAAGGGGAAATCTGCCCCCATGATCCAATCACCTCCCAACGGGCCCCTTCTCCAACACTGGGGATTACAATTAGAACTAAGATTTGGACAGGGACATAAATCTAAACCATATCAGTAAGACTTCTAAACTTTCATTGCATTTTCTTCAGGGCCAATTGTCAAAACTTACTCTAATTATTCAATAAGTGGCTCCCCAATAATCTCTAATTTTGAAGCTTTTAGCAAATTATAATGATTGAACAAAAGCTGACAAGGAGAAAGCCATTAAAACATATTTCACAAAAGCAAAGGAGGAACTGAACACATTAAGAGAACACAAATAGTGAATACAATTTAATGTTTAAATTTTTGTTTTGTGATTTGCGATATGTCACTTCATGAAAATGATTTTTTGATGGAGTTGCTAATTTTTAATTTGAAAATTTACATGCTGAACAAAGTGGAATAAAATTGAGACTGCCTAAGATATTATAGATGTGAATTTGACAAAACATTTAGATGGATTATAAATAGTGAAAACTTAATTTGGCACATCCTATCTTTAAAAATATATTTTGAAAAAAAAGGCTTTTGAATGGAGACAGAAAGACAGCCTGTGAAAATATTTGTTCTGAAAAAATTATAAATTTCAAAATGGAAAGAATTAGAATTGGCAATAGCCTCCATTTAGCAGAATGCTATCTAAACTTGCATGTACTTCAGTACCTTTAGAAAGAGTACTTCCTCAATTGAATGTATTACAGTATATAGAAAGGTCACTTGAATTTATGATTACAGGAGATTTTATAAGTAATTAATAATAAGTCAATTAAACTGTATTTTTGGAAAAATGCCAATTACTCAGGATTAGAGACAGAAATGGATTAAAGTGTATGCGTATGTAACAGGAACAACATTCTACATACTTTTATTTTAAAGTAGCAAAATGTTGTTCTTGTTATATACTCAAAATATTTTAAGTTGGTTTTAATATATATCATACATATTATTTTTAAATTTTGGAAAGATTTTTAGATATGAAAAAATTACTGAATAACACTCTTTGAGGGGCCAAACAATATTATAAAATCAGTTGGTTAGTCTATTAATAAATGTTTCAAAACATGAATTAATTTTAATTAAGTTTTTGCATCAAGTTGAACTCATAAAATTGTCCCAGTTCGAAAGACCTGTCATGGTTTTTTGCTCCTGTAAGACACACAGACATCTATTACCCTACAGTCTAGGACGAGCTCCCTTCCCTCCTTCTCAAAGGCATTTCTTCCTCAGTTTGCCAGAAGCTCCCTCTTTTTTACAGGGATCCAGATCTAACAGCTGTCACCCCTTCAAGTCACTAGCATGAGCTCACCAGTGAGGTCAGAATTTAGAAAATGGTAGAAAAAACTGTTGGCTTCAGGTGGCTTCTGCTTTTTAGCTATCAGTGAGCACAACGTTGTGCATTGGTTTAAAAAGAGGAAGGAGAAAATGCAGGGTGTTGTGTAAACTGACAACTTACATGACACATTACTTATCTCTAACCATAAAATAATCCTTCATTTTCTTTATAGTCTTTCTTATTCCATAATTCTCTCTCCCTTTACTTCAGCAACCTTTCCCTTCCACCACTTTGAGCTGCTAGCGAGGTACCCAGCCTGGAATCATAATTCTACTCTAAGAAATGCTATTTTCAATTAGTGGTATTTTCCCTACTTTTCAAATAATTGTTTGTGTGAGATTTAAGTTAAAATAGAAGCTAGGGAAGGTCTGCTATAAAAAGAAGGGGCTTAAGATGTCCCTGCAGAGCTGCGTGAATAACTACAGAACTGATTTGCAGAGAACTGCAGGGCTGATATGAATAACTACAATTGTTGGTTTCAAGGGGGTGCCTGGCTGACTTAGGATAGAGTGATCAGATCACCTTTATTAAAATGCAGACATACTCAAACTGATTGACAGTAAATCCTTATAGAATAAAAATATCCTGTCCACATAAGATCATTACAAAATCCATCAGCAACATTCTCCTTATCCTCTATTATAGCAGATCTTATGCATTGTAATATTTGTGTATATGTCTGTTTTTCCCACTAGACTGAGCTGTTCAAGAATTGGGATCTTATCTTATTAATCTCTGTATCCCCTGGGCCTAGTATAGTCTGGGCACAAAATAGGCACTCAATGAATAATTGCTGAATGAAGGAATCATGAATTCAATCATGCCTACAAATTCTTAAATCACAAATACTGCAGATGCTTGAAGAATGTAATGAATTATTTGCATCAATGTTACATGGTCTGTTGTAAGTCATCTGCCACGGAGAAGCTCTCTTTGTCTCATTAGTGTCATCTCAGCATTACCAAATAGTGTTCATGAAACTTGCACCTATTTTTAGAACCACGAGGACCTTATCCTATAAGATGTAACCATTTCTTCATTAGTTTTCCTTCACTTTCAGTAATTCTATAATCCAAATCGCAATGTGATTTAAAATATAAAACTTGATGAAAAGGAAAATATTGAACTTTCACAGTTGCAAGATATTTTTAAAGATCAATCACCTGGTATAATCCCCTCAAGTAACTAATGAATCAACTCTTACCCAGAAAAAATTTAATTCATCCAAGTTCAGTGGATTGGTTAGTGGTAAGGCCAAGAAAAACTCACACGTCCTAAATTTTATTTTTTCCATGATATTAACTGACGTTGGTAAAAGGAAAATAAAGAGAAACAGAAATTAAATCTAATGAAGGAGCAATTAAAGTAAAAAAAACGCATAAGGAGAAAAATTATCTTTATGCAACAGATTTACTTTTTTAACATTTTGGCGCAAAACTTCTTTTAAATTATTCACATTAAATGAATTCTGGTGATTTGAAGAAGTCCTGTCTAGGTCAGCTTCCCCAGACATCAGACATGGAGCATCTAAGATTCGAATGCAGGAAGCATATTGGGGAGTGCTCCCAGAACAGCATCTGCCAGTGTTTGAAGGGAGTCAGATTGGCAAAGGAAGCAGGGCAGTTGCAGCAAAGACTCAGCCGATCTAATGGGGTGCTATGGGCTTTGATGCCCCTTCAGGGTTGTCCCCAATTAAAGCAAGGATACTAGACTTTTTACTGCCACATCAACCAATCAATGGACTCAAATTGAGGGCAAGTTTTGGGGAAAGATTCATCTGTGGGTCGTCAGCAGCCAAGCTTCCTGGCAGCTGAGGTTATAAAAGTTTCAGTCCTAAAGAAGATTTGAGCAATGCAACGTAGAATTCACTACTGTCCACTCTTTGTGCCACTTGATCCACTTACTTTAGGTAATAAATTCACTTCATCTGAAAGCAGCTCCTCTGGGATTCAAGCTTCTTTTTCTAACAAAACTTAGTAAGATTAGTGAAAGGAACTATACTCCTACTGCTAGAGCTAGTCAGGAGGCTTCTTTACTACCCATTCCAGATTTATTTCTGCTGACAAGAGCGGCTTACTTCACACCTGTAATCCCAGCACTTTGGGAGGCCAACACAGGCAGATCACCGAAGGTCAGGAGTTCAAGACCAGCCTGGCCAACATGGTGAAACCTTGTCTTTACTAAAAATACAAAAAAAAAAAAAAAATTAGCCAGGCATAGTGGTGCGAGCCTGTAATCCCAGCTACCCAGGAGACTGAGGCAAGAGAATCACTTGAATCCAGGAGTCAGAGGATGCAGTGAGCCAAGATCATGCCACTGCACTCCAGCCTGGGTGACAGAAAAAAAAAAAGAGTAGCTTACTTGGTGACCTAGCACCTCATCCCTGAGGTGAAAGAGTCTCTAGTCCTGTGCTTGCTCAGATCGCAGCTGATGCAGTTGCCCATTTGTTCTCACAATAGTATAAGAGATTGCCAAGAGATTCTCTATTGTATCTCCTGGATCTGAAATACATCCTCCCCTACTGCACCCATTGTACAGCTACCAACTTTATGTTGCCTTGGTCATGTACATCAATTTCCCTACCTGGGGAGTAACTCTTTTCACGCTTGCTAGTCTCTTCGTAAAAGAACTCCAAAACCACCAGGCAGCAGCTACAGATTAAAGTATAATGGGATGCTTGCTGCATATAGCCTAGTGGAAGGATTCCCCCATTGAGAATCTGGACCTCTAGACTCACAAAGGTAAAAGTTGTGAGGATGAGAAACACAAATTCCTCAAGTGAGTTACTGGGATAAGATTATGTGATACCATTCCTTGATTCTGAGATGCACGAATCCTTTTAGACTAAGCAGTCACGCTGCAAAAGTTTGGGTGGTGCAGTTTATGGTAAGACCAATGACCATTGGATACATGTCAACACTCTGTGTGCTATGAAGTGTGTCCCTTGATTCAAAACAATGTTAAAGAGAATTCTATGTTGGTGAAACAAATAATCTATAAGCCCTTGGATAGTGGGGCTGGATATGGTCCTGTAGACAAGGCAAATCCACAAATATGGTGTATGTGTCAATAAAAGTTGAGATAAATTGCTCCCCTTTCTAGTAAACTAAGGGTTTGATCGAATCACTTTCCCACAAAATAGCTTGCTGGCCTCCTTGAGGGAACGTCTCTGCATTGTGCACTGTTGCTGTCAGGTTATACATTTGGCAGCAGTCATAACTAGATCTGTTACTAAATGAGACCCCGTGCTATTGAGCCCATTCATGAACAACATATCTGCCACCAATGGTTATTTCATTTATGGTCCAATTTTACCAAAACTGGGTGACTGATGACAGAGCCTGGATGATGCCAACCAGCCTGTATAGCTGATTGCTTACTGCTTCTTCTGTGATGGCTGATCTGTGGGGAGAATTACGCATTATACATTTTGTTTTGTTTTTTGTTGTTTTGCACTTCATGCCCACTCCTATAGATCCATCTATATACCTTGTCCTCAAAAATGTTTTTTTTCCAATCCTAAAATCATTCTCCTTCCAAACTCCTGATTGCCTGATTCATTCATTACTATTCGTGAGCCCATATATATTCTAACCTCAGGCCACTTTTCCCCCACATATGCAGACCTCAAAGTTATACCCATTGGGAAGATTTCTCCTTACCGCTGTCTTCAGGCCCACCCCTGTGTTGGTCTGTAGCATAGTACATTCATATCTGTCTAGTATACTAAGCCAATCCATCTATAACTTGAGCTTAGCCTTTTTCTTCCTCCATCAGCTATTCATAACAAATTCCCCATACACAGCAGTTACATGGTAAGTGCTAAGTGAGATGTGCCAAGGCGACAGTGGTAGATGACATGGAGTCTGAGCCACCTGCTTGTGTTGCTTACTTGTGCCCTCTGGCCCTGTTCATGCCTGATGCTGGCATGATTAATTGCTACTGGGCCTCAGCAACCTATGACTAGATTCGTTTGGCAGAATCCAGCTCTGCATGGTTACTGGGTGTCCATTTAGGCAGCCTGTCTCTATCAAGACCCCTAGCATGCCATGACTGTTTGTCTAATAGAACATAATTTTTCATTGCAGATGGCATAAACTTGCTCCAGAACACTAAAGAGTCCACATTACAATTCTCCATTTGGGTCATGCCATCACTCCCCATGGTGATTTTTGCCTGTTACAGACATCTCTAATATTATATTGTCTGCTTTGTTGTCTTCAAACAAGAGGTCTATGTGGCATGGCTACTTGTGTCAAAACCAGAACCTTCTGAAGAGTCCCTTCCTATTCTGTGTCCAACTCAAAGATGTTGGTTTTCCATGTTACTTGTTTACCAGGAATCATGTTTCCTTCTTAGTGGTGTGAGATGAAAGACACACAAACCATCCTTTACTGTGGAGATATCTGTCTTATACTAGACCACACAGTTTATTGATGCAGCACGTCCCTGAAGCTTCATAGAGTTTATAGACAAAGCCATAGTTTCCCATCCTCTGGACTACATGTATCTTAACAAGGTCACCAACATACCTACTTCTACCTCATCTAGTCCACTCACGCAATGCCATTAAAGTAGTAGACCAATGTAATAATGTATATTCAAAAAGTTTAGTTTTCTTTAGGTTACATGTATGACATAGAGTAGAAGAACTAACATATCCCTAGGATAGCACTGCAAATGTATATTGTGTCTATCACATGTGAATACTCACTTTTTCTGGCTATCCATATCTTTAGGGATGAGCAATGATGCATTCAACAGAGTAGTGATTGTTTACCAAGTTCCTGAAACCATGATATACAGAGCCAGGACTAATATGAGGTAAGTAAGACACTTGCATAAGATACAAAAATTTGAGGGAACATCAAAAACTCGGTAATTAAGATAAATATAACAAGGCAAATTTTTTTTAAAGTTAAATTAATACAAAAAATCCATGATGAACAAAATATCAAAATTGTTAAGAAGGACAATATTGGGATTATGTGTTTCTTTTGCCCCATGCTTCAGTTTGGCTTGGCATGGTGCTATTTCTGATTCTTTCTTTAAAATTTTGTTACATCTGGCACAGCTCCTACAATGGGGGCTTCTACTTGGTTGAGTTTATAGTAGGCCACTGGCATCCTCCAGAATTCATCTAAATGTTTTGTTGCTGAAGCAATTCTACCAAAATAAATGGGCGGGGGCGTATAATGGGAACCATCATTCCTGCATCTTTTAAGACTTTAAGGAAATTTTATGCAAAATTTTCTTGGTTTACCATCTTGACTATGTTCAGAAACAGTTTAGAGGCTTCTACTTAACATTTTCCATTATAATAGCTCTTATTCCATAGACCAGTGGAATTAAATGTAGGCTTTGCATTATAAATATGCATTTGGCAATGAAAGAAGTTTCTCGTGGGTTCATGTACTCAAAGTACCCAGGACTCCATTTATTACTTGCCTCTATATGCTCCTGCTTTACTGGGGGACCACGGTGAAATTACAGGTACCTGTGTAACAATATCATCTTAACCTCCAATCCCCTACTGTTTTGTAAATATCTGACTATTCTCCTTTCCTCAGTTTATGGTTATTCATAATAAATGATGTAAGGCCCTTTGAGTAAGAACTGGGAATTGTTATATCAAATGCTTGCTACGGCTTTGCAAAGTCCTTCCTCCTGGGGAACTAGTCTTTTTTGTCTTTGGGTTCTGGAAGTGAAACCTGGCTCAGATCATGAAACTGGTCGGGTGTGGCGGTGGGGGGGGTAAGATGGTAATATATCATGGGAGATAGCAAACTTCGAACTTCTACTAATCCCTCCTTGACTTCCTTTGATTTTTACAAATGTGCAATATTCTTGTCAGCTGTCTAGCTATGGTCTCCCTGGGCCTGGCATGTGCTATTAAATATCAACATATCTCTGAGAGTCAGCTCCCCCTGGCTGCTCCTGTGACCCTGCTGCACTGCCATCTATTTCAGGTTTCTATATTTCCCATTTTATAAGAGATGCTTCAGGTCCTGGATGTCAATGTCTAATCTGCCCACTTTTCTGTATTATATAACAACATCTTCTACCATTGGCCCTGGTCCTCAGAGTAGAGTCACAGCTGACCTTCATAACAATATGCATCCCTCTCACCTTACTGCTGTGGACAACAAAATGTTTTCCATCCAGACCCTTAAAGAATGTACTCACAGGTAAGTTTTCAAGCCCTATGTAGTCTATCAACTCTTGTAAGACAACTTCTTTGAGATTTTGATCCTTTCTTCTACCCTCTACCATCTTAGTTTTGGCATTTGTATCTCACTTAGAGAAAGCCATCACTTACTGTCAACTTTCAAGAGCCCACCTAGCAGTATGTTAGTCCTACCCGCTGTCATCCTTGCAGGGCATATTACTTGTATCAAGAGAGAATGCTGGCCATGAACCATACGTACATGGTTCCTGCCAGTACTTGCTATCTAAGTCCTGTAGTTCCTTTGGCATGTTGCCCTTTTTCTCCCTTTGTAGGCTCAGCACATATCTAGTTAGATTAGTTAGTGACTTATCCCTTTTAGTCTTCGACCAGGACTGGAGGCAGAGTGGATCCTAAGTGACTGGCTTGTGTATTATCTTACAAGACAGAGGCTTTCATTGTCTTTAGGGAAAGAGGAAGGATTGACCTTTAATATGAAGGTGTGGACCATTTTTGAAGACATAAATAATACAGAGGAATATATAGATTAAACATTTTCAAGTGCATTGACCCAGTTTTCCTCATCTCAAGCCTTCGGGCTGTACTCCTTCTCACTCAGGACCCTGACTCTGGCACAGCAGATTTGCTAAGGTCGATAATTCAATCTTCTCTGGAGTCTTCTCTGTCTTTTAAATTAAGTTCTGGGTCTGACCCTCAGCTTTTTATATTTGACTATAAGAAATGAGAGTCTCTTCTAATTCAGCCAAGGAGAATATTCTGGCTTTCACATTTTGCTTTAACCTGGTGATTAATCACATCAGCCTTTCTTTGTCTTTCTCTAGTAAATTGATAGCATTCAGCAGCAGCCATCCAATTTCATTGTCCTGTATTTATTGTTTGTTTGTTTGTTTTTTTCTGAGCCTCTCAAATATCTGAGTTATTGCATTTTTCAGGGCATTCCCTTTTACTGATGTAGTATCCTGGTTACCACTAGTTAACATTTTAACAACTTCCCTACTACAATACACCAGGGAATGTCAGCACTTCATCTGCCACCCATAATGGGCCAGACATGACCAAGTTCCCAAATCTCTTTTAGAATCTGTTTCCTCGGGCCAAACAATTCCTTGTACCAACTATCTTAGGTCAGACTTCATTTCCTATGAGCAGAATCTTAAACACAGATTTGAATGAAAGAATTCTCATTTGCTTGAGATTAACACCTGTACAGGAGTAAGGTCATCAGGAATGAAGCGAGAAAGAAACAGAACTGCAAAGCTGTTGTAACAAAAGGCTTAGCCAATTCTATGGAGACTAGAAAGACTGCAGTGGTTCATAGCTGTCTCCAGAAAACACAAGGGAACCAAGCATTTGATTACCAACATGAGTCAGTGAATATACATGAGCTACCCCAGGGAAGAGAGCATAAATATGGGGGAGGCAAATCCCCTTGGCTGAGAGCATTCCTTGGGGATGGAGTTAGTTATAAGCAGTCCCTGACAACTCTTTTGACAGTTGGGGAAATGATATGTGAAGAAGGTTCTGGGTGATATACTACAGCAGCCACTATAAATAACTTGGTGGAAATTTTTTATTAAACTGATAATCTTCTAATTTAATATATTTGTACATCTGTCTCCAGGTGCTGAGTTTGTAAGGATGATAACAGCATGTAAAATCTACTAAAAAGAGATCCATTTTAATTTACAATATAACCCCTCTAGCTATAGAAAAAAAAGCCTTCTGCCCTACAATAATGTTCTTTAAAATGTCTTTCTGTCTTCTGGGAGTAAAGAAGCTAGAAACAGAGCTCTACTGAGGAAGTCAGTAAGAATTCTGCAAGAAAAGGGTTTGAATCTTAGATTCATTTATCTTAATCATTATGTTTTCACCCATATTCCCAAACATATAAGCACTTCTAATTGGAAAATTTTACTCTTTTTAGGTTTTAAAATATATTTGTACTGAGTATAATTCAGTTTTAAATAGCATAATTGATTTTTTATGTAAACACCATTTTCTATTAAAAAAAAACATTTTGTAGGATTAACCACTGTAGTTACTAGGCCTTTTAAGCAGACCCTGAGGGCTGAGAAAAGCTGAGTGGGAAGGTGAGAAAAAGGAAAGTACAGGTTTCTCATTCAGAAATTTAAGTTTTCTGAATTGTAAGCTAAAAATATGAGTATATATGGGTTCAGGATTCATGTCTCCTGATGTATGTTACATCCTCTACACCACGCTGAAGCCATTTTCACATGACCTCCTTAATATCACGCAGTCAGATAAATTATCTATAATAGGTCCTTATGATTTGCTGCCTTCTCAACAATCCAGAGCCTCTCTAGGGCTATAAGAAAGAGTTTGTCTTTGTCAGCAGTTGTCTTTGTAAGATTTAGTCTAAGGCTCTCATGAAATAAAGATCCATCCAATTCCCATTCTCATATGTTAACTAGAGAAGTTCATACCCACGACAAAGGGTCAGACAAAATTAGACAAAATATTTTTTCCAATTTTTATCCATTCTATCTACTTTCTCCATCCCATCCAAATTTCTTCCTCCTCTTCTAGTTTTAAAACAAAAGCTCCCACATATACCAATAAATGCAAAACGATAATGAATGAAGGGAATGTCCAAGAAACAATGAGCAGAACTGGGGAAGGCAGAGCTCACTCTCTGTTACGTTCTCTCCATTAACTTTCCTTGCTATTCTCAGACTTCATAGATGTGTACAGGTTTGTAAAATCTGAGAAAATGATATATCTATTCTTCTGGTGGAAAAGCAGATAGATGAAAATTCTCTCTTTTTAATAGGAGTAACAAGACTAACTTAAACTCAGTACTACCCAGAGAGATAATCAGTGCCCTCCAAATATGTGACCTCTCTGTCTCAGACCCCTAGGTTGGGCAGGAAGGAAGACACAGGTTACCCAATTCCCTGAAAGCAGGAGTATCATGTAAACATCAATTAAACCAGGAGTCCCCAACCCCCAGGCCATTGAGGTGAGCAGTGGGCGAGCGAGTGAAGCTTCATCTGTATTTACAGCTGCTCCCCATCACTGGCTTTACCGCCTGAGCTCCACCTCCTGCCAGAAGCAGCAGCATTAGATTCTCGAAGAAGCATGACCCTTGTTGTGAACTGGGCATGTGAGGGATCTAGGTTGTGTGCTCCTTATGAGAATCTAATATTGGCCTGATGCTCTATCACTGTGTTCTGTCACTTCTGGATAGGACCATCTAATTGCAGGAAAATGACCTCAAGGCTCCCACCGATTCTGCATTGTGGTGAGTTATGTAATTATTTCATTATATATTACAAAATGAATTAATAATAGAAATAAAGTGCACAATAAACACAATGCAATTGAATCATCCCAAAACCATCCCCCAACCCAGTCCATGGAAAAATTATCTTCCAGGAAGCCAGTCCCTGGTGCCAAAAAGGTTAGGGACTGCTGAATTAAATGGACCATTTCACTCAAGCCCAGTCAGCAGAGTGACCCAGGCTCTCTACCACAGTGCGGCTAGGGTTGAGGAGGAGGTAAGAGTGGTTTTAAAGGTTAGGTCTCTCACCCCTCCCCATAACTAAGAACAAGGGTTCTCTCTGACAGTTCTTTCTGAACCCAAAGGCTGAGGTGGTGGGAGGACCCTGGCCCATGGTGAAGACCAGGGGACCTAACTATTGCACACTCCCAGTTCCAATTACCCTATGTGCTATATCTCACTATCAGTAAGTTTTAGTGAAATGGTGGCTAAACACTGAGTGAGATATTGGTAAAGCTGGGACTTGAAGTCTGTGTTGCAGATTTAGAGAGATAATTCTCACGTAAGTAACATTCAGCAAACTGCATTGGGAAAGAGCTAAATATTAGCAAGAACATTCAACGACATTATGAACTGTTACACAATTACAAATACAAGAGAAGAACATTTCATCTTTCATTTAAAGCTGTAAGAAGAGAAAAAGGTTTGGATGAGGATGAAGGGAAGGAAGGTCAAATAAAAAACATAAATCATTAATTTATAACAAGAGTCCTGATAAGGACCACTGTCAGAAAAATCGCTCTTTTGCCAAAACCTCAGAAAACTTAGTCTGAATCAGCTCTAGTTAGATAATGCTGTTCAAACTAACATTTCCTTGGTTAACTAAGCTGCAGTAACAAAGCATATCAGATCTGCCAGACGTTGCTTAATACCAGTTGGGTAGCAACTTACAACTTCCTGAGGTCACACATAAGCAAGTCGGGGCTTCTTGGACACCCAGTATTTTGGGGTAACCTTGTACCCAAGAGGATAATTACACTGAAAAAGGGCAAGATCTTCAAGGTAATCTAGTGCTTAGACTAGTCTGTAACAAGAATAGCATGAAATAAAAATAAGAGTACCCATAACTACTACAATCAGTGGAATATTAATAAACCAGTTTCCTGGGTGAAACACTAGACAGGATCTCTAATTTATAGCATTTGCCAACATTCATTGTATGAATACTTACACTAGAGCCAACTTCAAGCTACCAATGTTTTAACAACTGACATGCAAAATTCCTGAACATTGAACATTTGTCCCTTGGGAGTTATACAAGCCACTTCTGACATGCCACAACTTCAATGACAATAAAAGAACAGAAAACATATACACTTACCTTGGCCACAGCAGGCTTAGAATATTCACCTCTTCTTTAATACAGAGTATTAGAAATAAAATAGAAAAACTATACTATAGAGATACATTTTATATATTAGTGCTTATCAGGTAAACTCTATGTAGCATATCTTCCGTAGTCTCAGTACATGGTGTACATTCATTTCATTTTACTTCCTTGCTATCTTTATAAAGTTATGAATTAAAGAACTTCCATACTTATAGAAATAGGCCCACAGGTACATATGGACTCAGTAGACCTTTACTGGTCACTGTCATCCAACTTCTTATACTAAAATGAAGAGGTGAAAAAAAAATAGACACCTTTCAAGATTGAAAACTCCTGGCCTGGGTATAACATACAGTAAATTTTCAAACAGTATTTTTATTTTTGTAATGTCATTCTGAAAACATATCTTGTTAGTGGATGTATAGAGGTGTATTAATGTGTCTAAACTTATTTATAAAGAATGCAAATGGCTTACAATTTAAGTACCTTTGGTTTCCTTAGAATGCATACTTGTCAGTCCCTATGATCCTACAAGAGAAAAACCAAAAATAACATATATGCTTTAAAACAAAAAGACTAGAAATAGCAACAAAGTTTCCCTTCAAAACTAAGAGGCCTATACTATCTAAAATAGACCCCCAAATTCCTAACTTCATGGGAAATACAAAGAAACAGGGCTGCAAGTATCAGTCGTATTTGAAGCCTCAAAGTTGTTATTGCTGCTGTTATTGAGGTTTTGGGTGTGTTAATTAGCTCAATTTAATAATTTCACATTGTATTAATAAATCTTAACATCAGCTTGTTCCCTATAAATATAAACAATTATAAATTTTTAGTTTATAATAAAATTTTAAAAATTAAGAATACCCTGCTATTAGTTGTACTTTAGAATTGATTTAACAAATATTTTGCATAAAGCATTTTCCAGGTGCTTTGGAGGACACAAAGGTGGTCCTTGTTCTTTAGAAATTTCACATTTTAGAGAGACAGAGAGATATGCACAAAACAACATGGTGTAAATTCATTTTGTTTTACCTTCTTACCATCTTTATAAAGTCCTGAATTAAAGAACTTCTATAGTTATAGGAATAGTTCCGCAAATTGTGATAACTGTTATCACAGATGCGGACAGTCCTCTAGTCACCTCAAGGATGGACGATGGAGGGACTCATTCTAACTGTAACATCTAGTAACACATGTGGGGATTATGAACATGTAGTACATCTAAGATTTCAACTGTCAAAGACAGATGGTAGAATAAGCTCCTAAATTTTGAAGCAGCAGCAAAAATTTTAAAAAAGAGTTTCAGAGGAGATCTTTTACAGGGTGTATTGTAGATAAAATGAGAAATTATGATGGGATAGAGGATTATAAAAGATGCACTTACAATTTACAACAAGCTCCAATAATGGACAGCCTTAAATCCCATGATCAAAAATTTGGGATTTTTAAAATAGGTGTTGAGAAGTTTATTAACATTATCTGAGCTCATGGCTGTGAAAATAGGTTTGTATGGGGGACCACAGCCCTGGAAAAGATTTTTTTTTAAAGTCATCAGAACAAATTGTTCTATTATAAAGACACATGTACACGTATGTTCATTGTGGCACTGTTTACAATAGTAAAGACTTGGAACCAACCCAAATGCCCATCAATGATAGACTGCATAAAGAAAATGTGGCACATATACACCATGGAATACTATGCAGCCATAAAAAAGAATGAGTTCATGTCCTTTACAGAGACATGGATGAAGCTGGAAACCATCATTCTCAGCAAAGTGACACAAGAACAGAAAACCAAACACATGTTTTCATTCATTGAACAATGAGAACACATAGACACAGGGAGGGGAACATCACACATGGGGGCCTGTTGGGGGGTGTTGGAGTTAGGAGAGGGATAGCAGGAAGTGGGGGGATTGGGGAGGGATAACATTAGGAGAAATATCTAATGTAGATGATGGGGGAATGGATGCAGCAAACCACCATGGCATGCATGTACCTATATAACAATCCTGCATGATCAGCACATGTACCCCAGAACTTAAAGCATAATAAAAAAAAGTCTGAACTATAATTATTTTGTGATATTTAAGACTGTTATTTGTAAGAGATCAAAACAAATTAAAACAAATTAGATTGGTTTATTCAAAAAAATAGAATTTATTGTATCATATAACTGAAAATCAAAAAGCTGCTAGGCTCAAAAGGTGTCATTTCAATCCAATTTATCTTCCTGTTTCTACACTACTCAATGTCCACTTTATTCTTAACCTCCATATAATTACAAGATGTCGGCAATAGGTCCGGGCATACATTATACCAGATATATGACCCCTATAAAATGTGGAATAAAATGTCTCAATCTTTTTTCAAGAAATTGGCAAGCCTATTCGAGAATTCACACAGAAAGAAAAAGAACTTGGCAAAATAAAAAGTAAAAGTAAAGCTGAATAACTTATACTGCTATAATCAAGCTAGTTTAATAGATCTGGAGATCAATGGAACAGAATAAACTCAATAAATAGACTGTTACTTATATGGTCAAGTTTCCAAAATAATTCACTGGAGGAAAGATTAGTCTTTCAACAAATGGAGATGGAACACCCAAATGTCTATGTGGGAAATAAACCTCATTTGTTATTTCATACTGTATACAGAAATCACTACAAAACATATTCTATATCTTAATGTAAAAGCTAAAACAATAAAATGTTTGGAAAAACAAGAAAAAAATCTTTGTACCATTGAATTAGTCAGTAGTTTTGTTAAATAGAACACAAAGAGCATAAGCCATATAAGGGGAAAAATTATAAATTATACTTTATCAAAATTAAAAACCCTTGCTCTTTGAAAAATACAGTTAAGTAAACAAACTGCAGATTGGGGAAACTGCAAAGCATACCTAGAAAGGGACATGTCTCTGGGCTATATATAGAACTCCTGTGGGCAGGGCCAAGATGGCCAACCAGAAACAGGGGAGACCAGAAGCTCCCATTGAAAAGAACCATAATTAGCATGTGAATCCTTCACCAGCAACCAAAGTATACAGGTTCTGTCAACAGAACTGACTGGGTGGCTGATGTGATCCATGGAAAGGAAGAAAGAGCAAATGATGCACCACCCACCAGAGAGCCACATGGAGCAGGGGAGACTCCATTCCCCCCACCTTCAGCCAAGGAGGCAGTGAGTGAGCATGCTATCTAGCTGGGGAAACCGTGCTTTTTCCACGGAACCATGCAACCCACAGATCTGAAAATCCGACTAGCCACTGGGGCCTAGCGTCCCAACCCCGGAGCTGCGCAGATTCTCAACAGCCTCTCAGCTGAAATTTCCCTAAGCCTGCAAGCTCCCCATGGGGAGCGGTGACCAGGACCATAGCTGCGGCCCTCCTGCCTAAACCCTTTGAGCTCCTTGTGGGAGAGGCATCAGCCAGCACTAGGACTCATAAGTGCCTAACACACTAAGCTCCCTGGTCAGGGGAAGAGCAGCATCCGTCTCTAGCTCCAGGTCATGCTTTTCCCCTGCTGGGGCCAAGGAAGCTGAATGGCTTGGTCTTCAAGAGATTGCCCGCAAAGCCCAACAAACCGGCTCTGGCACTGCAGCCCGAGCACGTCTTCAGGCCTGACCATGACACATTCTTCCTCGCTGAGAGGGTCTTCCCTGCAGAACTCCAGCAACTCCAGCCAGAGGCTCAGGGACAGAACTCAGATCTCCCTGGGCCTGAACCCCTGGGGTGGAGGTGACCACAGTCTCTGCAGACCAGCAGACTTAGCCTTTCCTCCTGGTAGCTTTGAGGAATCCAGGCAGCCCAGATTACTGAGTTTCCCCCGTCGAAGTACACCCACTCCACCAAGAAACAGTAAAACTGCTTCGTTAAATGGGTCCTGCCGCCTGTGCCATCCAACTGGGCGACAGCCTCCAGCAGGAGCTGTCAGACACCTTATACAGGAATGATCCTACTGGCATCAGGTTCATGCCCCTCCCTAACTCATTGTATGAAGCCAGCATCATCCTGATACCAAAACTGGGCAGAGGCACAACAGAAAAAGAAAACTTCAGGCCAATATCCCTGATGAACATCAATGCAAAAGTCCTCAATTAAATACTGGCAAACCAAATGCAGTGGCACATAAAAAGTCTTATCCACCACAATCGAGTTGGCTTCATCCCTGAGATGCCAGGCTGCTTCAACATACACAAGTCAATAAATGGAATCCAAAGGCAAAAGCCACATGATTATCTCAATAGATGCAGAAAAGGTTTTTGCAATCTACTCATCTGACAAAGGTCTAATATCCAAAATCTACAAGGAACTTAAACAAATTTACAAGAGAAAAAGAAACATCAAAAAGTGGATAAAGAATATGAACAGACGCTTCTCAAAAGATGACATTTATGCAGCCAACAGACATATGAAAGAAAGCTCAGCATCACTGATGATTAGAGACATGCAAATCAAAACCACAGCACGATACCGTCTCAAGACAGTCAGAATGGCGATTATTTAAAAGTCAAGAAACAACAGACGCTGGTGAGGCTGTGGAGCAATTAGAATGCTTTTACACTGTGGTGGGAGTGCAAATTAGTTCAACCATTGTGGGGGACAGTGTGGCAATTCCTCAAGGATCTAGAACCAGAAATACCATTTGACCCAGCCTTCTCATCATTAGGTATATACCCAAAGGAATATAAATCCTTCTTCTAAAGACACATGCACATGTGTGTTTATTGCAACACTATTTACCATTGAAAAGTCATGGAACCAACCCAAATGCCTTTCGGTGATAGACTGGATAAAGAAAATATTGTACATGTACGCTATGGAATAGTACATAGCCATCAAAAGGAATGAGATCATGTCTTTTGTGGGACATGGATGAAGCTGGAAGCCATCATCCTCAGCAAATTAACACAGGAACAGAAAACCAAACACTGCATGTTGTGACTCATGAGCAGGAGTTGAACAATGAGAACACATGGACACAGGGAGGGGAACAACACACACTGGGGCTTGTTGGGAGTTGGGATGTGTGGGGAAAGAATCTGAAGGATGGGTCAATAGGTGCAGCAGACCACCATGGCACACGTGTTCCTATGTAACAAACCTGCACATTTCTGCACATGTATTCTGGAACTTAAAGTAAAACTTTTTTAAAAAAAGCAAATTAGTAGTTAGTTTAAAGGGATTTTCACTGTCTAAAACAGAGATAATGTGAGTATAAAATAAATGATAGTAAGAGGATATAACCCACTGAATAAAATAGGAAGTCTCTATCATGTATCCATATTCATATAAAGAAATTAGTAAATCAAAAATTTGATAGGAATGGGAAATTCATATAGTCTCAACATTATCTCCATACAGAATGCTCACTAATACCAAAAAGAAAAGGAGTAGGTCTAAAGTAGGGAAGCTAAGTAGACAGTACTTTAAGTGAATAAAGTGAATATGATTAGAAATGTGACAAATTAAAATTTGTTGACCTCCTGATAGGATGTAAAGTGAAGTACATTGCACACTGAGGATATATTAGACAAGGCCTGAATGAAATGCATTATTTAAAACTTAATATTTCTCCATAAGTCTTGTATTTGGTGGGACTACTGGCAAAACTTTAATGGGTACTGAAGATTAGGTGGTGTGGTAGGCAGAAAGTGGTCCTTAAAGTATTTACATATCCTAATCCCCAGAACCTGTGAATGTAACTTTACATGGCAAAAGAAACTGCAGATGTGATTAAATTAAAGATGTTGAGATAGACAGATTAGCCTGGAGAAACTAGTGTACCAAATGTAGAGCCCGGAACAGATGAATGTCATGAAAAATGAAATAAAAAAAGGAAAATTGCAGAAAATGCCTATTAAATAGAATAATATATGAGGAACAAATGAGTAGGATACAGGTAGACACCAGCATGGAACAAACTAAGCGTCAGCAGTGACAGTGTAGCAGGGAGGTTAAACGGGAAACAAAATTTAAAAAAAGCAGTTCTTATATTTCAGGAAACACTGACTACTTTAATAAGAAATAATTCAGTCGTGTGCTTGAGTTTGAAAGAGTAGGATTATGTGGTTAGTATACATTGAGGAAATAAAGCCATCAATTTAGGAACAAGCTCAGGTTAACCTGCTGGAGGATGAAAAACCCTGTCCAGAGAAATTTCAGTCTTCTCAGACATTCCAGCTGAGGCAACCATCAGCCAAGCAGCTCTAGTCAGCACATGAGCTGGCAGGTCTGTGAGTTCTGCCATGATCAACCAAACGTAGCTCATACCAGTGTGATTCCCCAAATTCTAAGCCTATAGAATTGTGAGTTAAATACACTGATATCATTTTAAGCCATTAAGTTTTGGTTAGTTTTCTGTACAGCAAGATATAACTAATATGCCTTTAAAGAAATTGTTTTAATATATATTTTGTCCAATTTCCTAATTATTATTGATGTGGATTTGGTCCTAGTTACCTAATCCTCTATCACAAGAAGAGGAAAAATATCTGAAAATCATTCATATATTAAAACTTCAAGCTTGCAACTTTAAAACATCTTTGAATGGAACTTTTATTTTTATTTATTTTTTATTTCTTTTTGAGACAGTCTCACTCTGTCACTCATGCTGGAGTTCAGTGGCACGATCTCTGCTCACTGCAACCTCTGCCTCCCAGGTTCAGGCGATTCTCCTGCCTCAAAAGGCAGCTAGCCTTTTGAGTAGCTGCGATTACAGGCATGAACCACCACTCCAGGACAACTTTTGTATTTTTAATAGAGACAAGGGTTTCACCGCAGTGACCAGGCTGATCTCAAACTCCTGACCTCAAGTGATCTGCCTGTCTCAACCCCCCAAAGTGCTGGGATTATGGGTATGAGCCACCATACCCAACCAAATGGAGTTTTTAAAAATTATTATTTGTACAGATTTATGGGGTACACGCGAAATTTTGCTATGTGCCTATAAAATGCATAGTGATTAGGTCTGGGTATTTAGGGAGTCTATTACCTGAGGATAATATATTTTTGCAGTCATCCTATTCTGCTATCAAAAATTGAATGTATTTCTTCTATCTAACTATATATATGTACTGTGAGGGATTTTTTTAGAAGGTTAAAAATAAAGTATTACTAAGTGCAGAACATTAAAATTCACAACAAATTGCACTAACATCCGTAAATTCTTAAACATTAGTTACTTCTACCATAACATCCTCCAAATCAGTAAATTGAAAACTTTAAAAATACATATTAAACATAAATATGCATAAAAAGTACAAATTGCATAATTTCCTTTTGAATTTTAGTTATTACCAAACTGTTAGAAAATATTTTTTTTCAACTTTAAAAACTTTAAACAGAAAAAAAAAATCACCTAATAAGATAGGCACTACCAAAACCCACAAAGGTTATGTCACACTGCAAATAACCTAATGACCTAATGACACATAGATCAATAAGCATTAAAAAATGATATGCAAGCACAAAAAGAGAACTTGCAATAAAAAGTACCAAGCAAAAGACTTCGATTATAGGTTGTTAGAGATAGGTTAGATGGGAAATTGGTGGTTTTTTTTGACCTTGAGGACAGTCATAAACGTAGCACGGCAGCACAAAATCAATCATAATAAACCGGAAAAAAAAGTTTGTTAATATAACTAGTGAGAAATTGTGTGTGTGTGTGTGTTTTTTTTCACTTTTTCTACAAGGGAATACAATGATAAATGTCCAGAAAACCAATAAGAAATAGCTTTGTATTTTAAACTAAGGAACATCTTTATGAAAAAGGATGCAGAAGAGAATCTACCAGAAGAGAAAATAAGAATAAGCAAAGTTATAGAAACATAGAAAATAATTGTGCCAAATGACTGGTGCCTGTTATTTTATGATGCCTCTTATAAAATACTTCAGTACTGCATATTCAGTTTGACACACTAACAATCCTAGGCTTTAATAAAACAAAGAGCGGCAAAACCCAATCAGAACTAGTAATATCACTAGTTTGCCCACAGGAAGTAAAATATGAATTTATAATTCTGATTGACTTATTTCAGTTTTAATTAAAAATAGCTAGTATAATTACAGATTAATGTGTAAGTTATAAATCTTGATCTCATCACCACTCACCACTGGATAACAGAACTGTTATTGTTGTGAATCAGATTGTCTAATACAAGTTTTTGAACCCACCTTATCAGAGGCAGAGTGATTTGACTGCCCATACTGTCTACAAGCTCTAATTTTGTAAGAACAACTGCTTCTTTTGTAATTAATTCTGGCCGTGGAGTTAATCAGGTATTCATCTTTATTGGGTTACTACATGATGAATATGCTCTTGTTTGTTAGGATGGAAAAGAAATAGCATGCCTGATTTGGACAGCTCAGATATTATAGGTCTTTCAAGCTTTAGAATAAACTAAAAGGTTTTGTTTTGTTTTACTTCAAAATCATGGAGAAAATATTTTTGAAAAGTTTATAAAAGGAGACACAACTCACAAAAAGACACTTCAGATTTCAAGTTTAGTACAGAGAAGAAAGAACCTCCTCCCAAATTATATGATGAAACCAAAGAACAATGATATTGGTGTGTAGATGATGATGAATCTATTATAATTGAAATATCTGAAAACATACTCTTCCTCAAAGAGATAATTAGGGCTAAAATATGAAGGTGGGGTGGGGGAGGGGTAAAAACACTATAATGAATTCTAATAGTTTTTCATGTTTGAAGGATGCCAACAAAGAAATGTTGAAAGGTGAATTAATCCATTTATCCTCCTAGCAAACTCACAAGTGGGCTTCACTAAGGAATATTGCTGAATATGTCTAGAAATTTGCAAATGAAATCAAAGCAAATTCTCACAGGGTGGTAATTTTTCTTTGCATTTATTTTTCCCAGCATAACACTCTTCTCATCAAACACTTTGGAATAATGCCTATTGAGGGATGTGATGTATTCTCACATCACAAGACATTTAGTACATGGAGACAGGTATGAGTTCATAGAGATCTTATATTTATTTCACTAATGATCTGTCAACTACTCTATTGTAATAAATGGCTAAGTGATTACCTAAGCAACAGACTAAAGATTTTTCAGGAAGGGTGTGACCACTTTGTCCATTTTAAAGAAATCTGAAAGCAAATATATTATCCTAGGTTGAATATGATCCTAATAACAGATCGATTAACAAGTGATTACCTGCTTTACATAGCTTTTATTGCCTTATTAAGTTTTTGAAAAATGCCTGGAGAATGCAATATCTCTTTTCATTTCTTACTCCTATAAAAGTAGTCAATTAACTTTTAAATGACTAATTAGAAGTAATTTAATGTTATCATTCAGAGGTTGAATTATAGGTGCTAGTATTTTCAATGTATTAAATAAGGTATACATAGAATCCCAGGAGTGTCTCTGTTTCATTGTGCTTTATGCTGCATCCAATTTTACCAACAATAATTTACAGGTGAATTATAATTGCCTTTAAATATTCTTTACCAGATCAGTTATATGGAATATATATTTATGTGCTTGGTTAATATGCAAAATGAGATCAAAATAATCCAACCATCATTTAAACTCCAGATGATGTGATTAACATCAAATATGAATGGCAATCTAACGCTTTGAAAAAGGAGACTAATCACGTCCAGAAAAGCTTCAAAAAGGTCATATGATTAAGGGGAATTTGAAGATAACTTGAACTAATGGAACAAATATATACTGAGATTTCAGAATTATAACTACAACTGAGAGTTGAAAGGTAATACAGTTCATAAGGAATAGGATCAACAAACAAACAAAACAAATAAATTACTACCTGCTATCAGATCATAAACTATATCAGATTCTCACTATTTTTATGTCATTATAAATGACTCTTGATCAAAGAGACCTTTTATTTTTCATCTTAGTTTAGTTATGCCTACTGCCTAAGAAGATAGAATTTAAACTGTACTATGCTATTGCTTGGCCTAATTAATATTTCATTTAATATTCAAATAGTGACATGTTGTATCTATAGAATCAATGCACATTGTCTCAAGCTGTGGATACGGCTTTTAAAAATAACTTCAGCCTGTAAAGGACACTGTATCTCTATCCTTAATATTAGAATATTTGTTATTTAAAATGGTAAATAACACATGGTATTAAATCGTTACCAGCAAATCTTGTTGCTCCCCATCCAGCTTTTTATAAAAATTAATGTCGTAAGTCTTCAAGCAACACCAAACAAGTACACATACCTATTATACTTTAAGTCATTAGTTTGATTTCAGCAGTCATTGTTCAAATGCATTGGACTACTGGGCAAGAAAAACAAAATAGAGTTTGTTGTAAAATCTGTTGGAATATATTTTTGTATAATTACTTTGTAAAAAATGACAATATAATATGTAAATCTCAAAAGAAAATTACTTTTTTAGTTACACATACCAAGCCTCAGTTGAACTATTCCCTTGTGTAGAAGTACATTTTCCAGGGATTTAAGTGTAAAATCAAACTTAGAAATGGCTGTAAGCTGTTCTTTTTCTTAATATTATGGTGTTGAAAATCAAGACTATTAAAATAATAAAGTAAAATCCTTTAAAAGAAGAAGAAGAAAATTAATATAATTAGCTGTACTATTTCAGGTAATTTATGAAATAAATTTTTTTCATACTTGGATTGGAGAAATGTAGCGGGGTGTTTAAGAGAACATTTTCCTCATTATATTTCCAGTCAGATATTACACACTGACTGCAACCATGGTTCAACTGCCACCTGAAATATCTATGAAAAGTTTCTGTGTTGTATTCTGCACAGTGTCTGCTAAATGCTATATTTGAAAAATGGTAAAAGAAAAAGTATTATTTTATGACTTTACATAGGAAGATTTTCTACCTTTGCAAAAGCAACCAGATCATAAACAAATATTTATTTAGTAAACACTTTAATAATTTATATTATCATATCTTTCTGGAGTTAAACACTATTGAAACAACTGTTCTTTTGTTACTTGCTAAAACATGAAAAACACATTTTACAACAAATAAATTTCCTATTTAATCGATTTTCTTTTGTTGTACAATAAAAAAGTCTATTATGGTTATCTGATTCTCAGAAGTTATATCTATCTTGAAGGATACATTAAATGAAAATGAAATGTAATCATCATAAAGAGAAATGATAATGAGTTTGTAAATACATAAAGAACAAAAAGTAACCTAGTTCTATGTTCAAACTCAAAGAAAAGGATGGACCTACAATAGCAAAGTTTCATGGATTCCTACAATCGTGAAATATCCTGTTCTCATAAAGCAGGGCACACAGAATTCCATTATATTATATGGACATCTTTAACTTTTCCAATTTCAAAGTAGGCTTAGAAAGAACAAAGGACTTCGAACTGTTCAATGACATTATGTTAGAGGAAGTACTCTGCTTGGGGTTCCACAGCGCCATCTCAAAGGGAATTTTTTTTTTTTTAAGCTGTCAGAGTGCTTTTTAGCCTGTAGATAGTGTATGAGCAGGGAGAACTCTGTTTGTTCTTTTAAAAATAGTCCAAAACATTTCAGTCTTTGTGAAAATTTCTTGGAGCTTAAATAGGAAATAAATTCAAAGTAAAATTCTCTATTAAGCCATCCATGTTACTTGTTTCTTATTCCGCTGAGAACAGTATATCATAGATCTACCGAGGCTAAAATAAGCTCAATATAAAGATGGGAATAAACTATAGAAAAGTCTTTGATTTCACCTGAAAGTCAAACATATCTTTAAGTTATACAAGGACACTTTTAGTTTATCGTTTTATTTTTAAAGTTAAAATTTTGTTACGGTTGCCTATTTTAGTAGTCACATCTTACTTAAAACCATCTTACAGGAAATTTGTAGACATACTATAGTTGTATACCTACTGTAGTTGTTCATTTTTTCCATGAGGTGATTTTAAATAAGACATCACCACTAAAGCAGGCAACGGTAACAATTTTTTAACCTTAAACATTGAAAAAAGTATATACACTTATACCTGTTTGTGTGTGTGTATAAATTTGGGGACCTATGGAAAATATAGACCAAAAAAAATCTGATATTCATTTAGGAAACATTTTATTGAAATGTTACAATAGTTTGATTGTTGGGAAAAAAAATGAAGGAAAGAAAGAGTTGCTGGGTCAGAGAAATTGACTTCAAGTAAAAAAAAATGTGGTTTTAAAATTCTTAATGTAGCAAAGACTCCATTTTAATTTAGTATGGCCTAATATCTAAGAAACTGTGTGTCATTGGCTTTTAGAGTTTAGAGAGATCTCATTATGATGTATTATATAGAGAAAATAAAACTAAAATATGGAATTAATTTAATACTTTATTTCTGGTCATGTCATATATCATTTTAGTAATTACTCAATAGTGATAGCATTAAAGTTTATATCATTGACTCCTTAATAGCATTAAACATTCTTCTGTAAGAGGAAAGCAAATTAATATATTTTCCATCAGCTATGACACAATAAAGGAATTTGGGGTATAATAATTTTTCCGGTTTTGAATGAAGGACATAATATCTATTCCTAAATGAAAAATATTAGCATATGATGTTTAGTTGTAAGTAGCTTTAGCAGAGATTAAGTTTTATATTCACAAGCTATACATCTGACAAAGTTTCAATATTCAGAATCTAAGGAACCTGAAAAATTAAACAAGGAAAATCATCCCCTTTTAAAAAATGGGCAAAAGACAGGAGCAGACATGTCTCAAAAGAAGATCAACAAGCAGCCAACAAACATATTGAAAAACTATTCCACATCAGTAATCATCAAAGAAACGTAAATCAAAACCACAGTGAGGTAACTTCTCAAACCAGTCAGAATAGCTATTATAAGAAAGTCAAAAACAACATAGCTTTTATTAGAAAGTCAAAAACAACAGTTGCTGGCGAGGCTGCAGAGCAAAGGGAAGATTTATACACTGTTGGTGGAAATTGAAATTAGTTCAGTCACTGTGGAAATCAGTTTAGAGATTTCTTAAAGTATTTAAAACAGAACTACCATTTGACCCAGCAATCCCAATAGTGGGCATATATCCAAAAGAAAACAATTGTCCTGCCAAAAAGACACATGGGCTTGCATGTTCATCACAGCACTATTCACAGTAGCAAAGACATCAGCCTAGGAGACCATCAGTGGTGGACTGGATAAGGAAAGTGTGGGACATATATACCACAGAATACAACACAGCCATAAAAAAAATGAAATAATTTTCTTTACAGCAACATGGATGCAGTTGGAAGCCATTATCCTAAGTGAATTAACACAAGAACAGAAAACCAAATACCACATGTTCTTAGTTATAGGTGGGAGCTAAACACTGGTACACATGGACATAAAGATGGCAGCTATAGACACTGGAAACTACTAGAGAGAGGAGGAAAGGAGCAGGGCAAGTGTACTATGCCCAGCACACAAATGATGGGATTAATCAAACCCCAAACCTCAGCATCTCAGGCAACCCAGGTAACAAACCTGCATATGTACCCACTGAAGCTAAAATAGAATACCGGGGAAAAAAATTAAATTTTAAATATAGGAGAGTGAATATTATGTGAAGAGAGATGAATATACTCTAAATATTTCATTTTTATTATATAAATCTTCAGTCTTTTCTCTTCAAAAGATGGTATTAGAATACTTTTAATACTTTTTATGATTCATCAAAATTTTGCTGATTTATTTACTTTCTCATTCTCTTCTCCCCTCACCCCCCACATACCCAATGACAGTAGAAGTCAGTGTTTTGTTTTTATATTTTCAAGAACAAGGTTTTCCATGTATTTATCCCTTTAAATCTTTAAAATAGTTTTAACCTTTCTTTTTTATTACTTTTTCTTCATTACTTTTTAATCACATAATATATAAAACATTCAAAAGGATATTTATATCATGTATGGTATTTATAAAGTATAATAACAAAGTGAACACTTGCCAGTTGCCACTCAATACAGGAACGAGAACAGTACCATGAATTTTCATTCACCTATACATTCCTTCCCTCTTGCAGCCTCTTAATCCTCTCACCCTAGAGCAACTCTGCTGATCATATTTCCAAGATAATTTCAAACTGTTTTGCAAAGCAGTTGAACCAATTTACACTTCCAAAGAAGTTGAAATGAGTTTTATTTTATTCACTACTACATCAGCTCTTGTTATTTTCAAGCTTTTAGATTCTTTTTCCAGCATATTGGATAGACAAAAGGCATTTCACCATGGAATTGATTTGCATTTTACTGATGACTAATAAGATTACATATATTTGTTTTGGCCATGTGTCTTTCCAGTTCTCTGAACTACATGTTGTATCAGTTACCCATTGCTGTGTAACAACTGATCACAAACTTAGTAGTTGTAAACAAAAGCACAAGCATTTTAGAGTTTTCACAGGTCAAGAATCTAGGAATAGATTAACTGGGTCCTCTGCTTTGAGTCTCACTAGACTACAATCAAGTTGATGTTCAGGTTGCATTTTTACCTGGCCATTCAACTGGGTAAGCAAATATTTTAAAGCTCCCCCAAGTTGTTGGCAGAATTCATTTTCTTTGACTGTAGGACTAAGGGCAGGAACTTCTTGGTAACTGTCATCTGGAAAACACTCTCAGTTTCTAGAGATTATCCCTAGCTTCCAGAGACAGCCGACAGTTCTTTGCTATGAAGATTTTCTCAAAATGCTAGTATACTTCATCACACATGGAACAAGTGTCTCTAGCACATGTCTGCTAGGAAAACAGTCTCTGTAATGTAACATAATCTTGGGAATGATATTTGATCACCCTTGCCGTATTCTATCCATTAGAAGCAAGTTACTAGTACTGCCCACACTTAAGGTGAAGGGATCACAAAAATACATGGACAGCCAGGAGGCAGGGACCATGGCAAGGGTGACACTGGCATCTGTCTGCCATACCTGTTTCTGTCTTTTGCCTATTATTTTATTTGAAATTTTTCTTAACAATTTATATATTCTTGTATGTTATTTCATCAGCTATCTATGTTGTGCACATTTTTTCCTACTATGCTACTTGTCTTTTCACTTCATTATAATAAAAAAAAGGCATTCTTCATTTTAATGGAATCAAATTTATCAATTTTGTATGTATGGTTTTTGTTTTTTCTAACTTATTTCAAAAGAAAAGATAGACTTCTAATTCTTCCTAAAATGTTTAATGTTTTGCACGTAATTTTTAGTTGAATTGATATGTTTTTGTGCTCTATAATCTGTTCTGTTGGTCCATATAGCTGTCCATTGGACCTAATGCTATACCGTATTATCTCCTTAAAAAGCCTTGCTATCAGATAAGGCTACTATCCTCTCCCCATAACTTTCCTTCTTCTTCAAGGCTGACTAGGCTATTGTTAGAATTTTTTCTCTTTAATACACATCTTAGAATTCATATCTTATTAATACTTAAGAAACTCCTTTAAAGATTTTAATTGGGTTGCACCAAAACTATAGGTCAAAGTGAGAAGCTAGACAAATTTATGATATTGGGTCTTTTTTCCGTGTGCATGACATATCATTTCATTTATTTAAGCCTCTCAATATATTTAACATAATTTTTAAATTGCTATTTGGTCTTACCCATGTTTTTTAGTTTTTATTTCAAGATACCTTACATTTTTATTGTTATTGTAAGTTATATTTTTAATTATTGTTTTCTACTTTTGTTGTTCTTGTCAATGGTGTGTAGAAAGACAATAATGCATTTGTATTACACTGATGTACTATTACAACCTACCATTTGGCTAAACTCCCTTATGATACTTAATAATTTGTTCATAAATTCTTTTGGCTTCTCTAGGTAGAGAACCATATCATTTTCCAATAATAATAGTTGACTCATGTTTTCCAATCCTTATGCTACTGATTTGTTTTATTTTACAATTAATATAAAGTTCAGCATATCGTTGGGCAGAAATATAAATTTTTAACACCTGTCTTGTTCCTAATATTTTAGGAAATGCTACTAGCATTCCTCCCATTAATAAATGTATCTTCTCTTTCCAGCCTTTCTTTTGCCTTCTTCATGGGACTGTAAAAAGTTGTTGATACAATGGCCCAAAATGGACGGCCAGAGATCTATTACAGTAAAGAGAGTGTTTAGCTGGGAAAGCCTGAATTTGAGCTTCACAGCTCATAAAGGTGAGCACAGCTCTTTACTAAAAGGTAGAACACTGCAGGGTGTTGAAACTCATGTGGAGGTGAAGGTGTCTATGTAAGATGACAGCTAGGTGTGGGTTATCACAATTCAAATGGGGTAAGGATGGCATCCATGTGGGAGGGATCAGGATGCTGACTTTTGAAATCTTTCTACAGTCCTCTTCCACAATTAATAGGGCTGATATGTTACCCAGAGGGTATTGTAGAAATGACAGAATGTAATATCTGAAGCTAGGTTATAAAACACATTGGGGCTTCTCTGTCTTATTAGCTTGAATTACTTGCTTTGGAGCAAGCCAAGATTGTAACAGCACAAACAGGCCTATGGAGAAGTCCTCATTGAAAGAAATTAATGCTTCCTACCAACAGCTACTGAGGATACTGGCCAACAGTCATGTGAGTGAGCCATCTTGGAAGTGCATCTAACAGTCCAAGTCAAGCCTTCAGAAGACTACCTCCAGGCAACATATTTATTACACCTCTTGAGAGAACCTGATTGAGAACACCCAAATAAACTACCCTATGTACAGAAACTCTCTGAGATAAAGTTTTGTTGCTGTTAAGCTGCTAAGTTTCAGAATAATTTATTATCACAATATTATAAATGTTTGATATTCTGGGATTATCATATCTTTCATTAGATTAGCAAATATGAAAAGAAAATAAGTAATAAAAATTATATGAAATAATCACGTCCATAAAACAAAATCCAAATTTACAAAATATTGGCATAGAGTGCTTGTCTATCACATTATACATTGGAATGTGTGAGTGTGTGGACAGATATTTTCATTTATTGCTAATGAAACTATAAACCATAAAATCATCTGAAGGAAAAGGCCTTAACACACTCTTAACTGCTCAACCACGAGTTTGAGTCCATGTGTTGTTAAACTCTCTCCCCATATCTCAAAATGCCAATTAGAAAAGAAGGAAACTACTTTCATTAACTTCATTCTCCTGCAACAAAAATGGAAAAGAAAATCTTCAGAACCCTAATAAAGATCCTTCCTAGATAGGCAGATTAAGCTAAAGCTCCCTCATTGCTTCCACAGGACAACCAGACCATTTAATGTGGCAAATCAAGACTATAGCGAACCTTAACTTTCTCTTCTTTCTTATCATGGACAGAATTGAACAGGGACTCCACAGTCTTGGAGCCAACTGATTTTAACTTCTTTTCTGAACCAGGCCTTACCGCCCCTATTTAGTATGAGCAAACAGGCAAACCTAGACACGAACAGGACCCAATGTAAGAAGGAAAACTAATGCCTCCCTGATTAATAGTTTTTGTTTTCCTTCAAGAAACAGAAGAAAACTTTAGAAAATCTATAATGTATTCTCAGTGTCTTTAGAGACTTTGGCCTATTCTAGCAATCAAAGAAATGAAATTAAAACTGTCATGTCTTGGCCTTTCAAATTGTTAAATAATTTTAACTGCCTGTGTTAGTCAGAACAAGGGAAACAGAAATTCCTAGGCAATGTTAATTGGAGAATAAATTGATATGTTAATTCAGAAGTGAAAGTTAAACTATGTAATAATAATCAGATTTCTTGATTCAGTAATTATACTACTAGGAATTTGTCATTGTAAGATAATCAGTGAGACATACTAATTTATATATAATGTTTATAGCATATTACTTAAAATAGAAAAAATAATCAACATGTCTATCAGTATAAAATTATTAAATAAATTATATGATCAGGATGCCAGAAAACTTTTATTTGACTAACATGTAAAGCAATTTAGTTCATAAATCCCATTTCAGTTGAGAAGCAAAGAAAAAAAATTCAAATTAAAATCGACAATACCTTTGTCATTACGTGTTCAATTTATTACTTCAACTAAGTTAAATCAAGATTCTCTCTCTTCTCATTCTCTTTCTATTTTTCTTTTGCAAAAGACCTAAGTTCCCAGGGAACTTTCTTAATGTCTCTGATTCAATAGATAAGCATGTGTTTGAGTCACTATCCGTTTTCCTGCAAACTTCCCTGGCCTGGTTTTCAGCAGATTCTGGTATTTACCATATCCACTGCATCTCCTGGTTATGTCCACGGCCTTGTTATGCCTTGTGATCTCAAAACCCTTGTTCTCTGAGTCGGCCTAGTCACAATTTCAGTCCTCTACTGGTTAGCTGATCCTCTCTGCATGTTTTAATTTCTTTCTAACATGAGACTAAGAAAGCTGTTTTTCTGTACTATTCTGGCATGCCTGAGATTTTCTACATAGACACTTATCTTGCCATGGCTCATACAGCACATAGATACTGGGTTGTATGTGAAAACTCTCATAGCCCTGCAGTCTCCACCATTCGACCATGAAAAGTTTTTTGCTTGGGCTCCGCTACCCTCACATCTACAGTTTTAGTGCTAGAACCTTGTTTCCTCTATTACAAAGCTCTCTAACATCCCATCCCTGGCCAATAAGCCATGCTTCTATCATTTTAGAAAGAAAAGTGCTCTTAAAAGAATTATTCTTTAGCTCATATTATAAATACTTTAAGTCTTTGAGGCTCTGACTTGTTTCAAAAAACATAGGAATCTTGTTCTATCTCATCAAAGCTGGTTCTTGCAAAAGAAAGCTTTGTTCTTAGGTTTATAATATATTTCAAAATCCATTTTGAGCTTTAGTTAATATAGTATTTTTTAGGTTGTATATAACTTCATATTCAGGGCAAGGGGTATTTAAAGCTAACTCTGCTCACTGAATAGTGGTGGGGGATAATGTGATTTAAAAAAAGGATTGGGGTAAGCAATCTTTTAAGAGTAATATTAATATTCCATTCATGCAGGGAGAGAGATCCAAGATGGCCGATTAACAACAGCTCAGGATTGTAGCTCCCAGTGAAAGCACAGAGAGCGAGTGGACGCCGCACTTTCAGAAGAATTTTTGTTGCCCACAGACTAGGAGATTCCCGGCGGAGGAGCCACACGGGTCGCCAGC
>CAUYLG010058487.1:0-11023 GCA_963573385.1 Cacajao melanocephalus
CCTAAAGCCAGTCCCAACAAGCCCGCACTGAATATCAAGAAGTCTGACAAATTCTTCAAACACAAGAAGCCCACCAATAATGTGCTGGTCTTTTTGATCAACAGACAACTGAGCAGGCACAGAAGTGACATTGACCTGTCGAGGTGGCTGTGGATGCTGTCATAAAGCAACTCCAGGGTGGACATGGCCTTGGACAAAAAGTCATGTGGTTTATGTGCTGAGGCCTGCCCAGAATTTAGAGAAATTAAACATAGTTAGAACAATAAAGTCCTCCCATGCTTGAACCATTAAAAATATTTTTTTTTTCTTTTTTTTTTGAGAGGAGTCTTGCTCTTTCACCAGGCTGGAGTGCAGTGGCACAATCTCGGCTCACTGCAACCTCCGTCTCCCGGATTCAAGCGATTTCCCTGCCTCAGCCTCCTGAGTAGCTGGGACTACAGGTGTGTGCCACCACGCCCAGCTAATTTTTTTTTTTTTGTATTTTAGTAGAGACGGGGTTTCACCACGGCCAGGATGGTCTCGATCTCCTGACCTCATGATCCACCCACCTTGGCCTCCCAAAGTGCTCAGACTACAGGCATGAGCCACTGCGCCCGGCCTATATATTCTTGAGTATAATGTTCTCAATGGTGTACATGATGTAAAAAAAAATCACAATAACAATATCTGTAAATGGTGATTATGCAAATTGTGGAAATATAGTTTTATTTAACTATATCTTTATACGTAATTCTTTCATTTAAAATGCCTTATTATTCATGTTCCTATGTGTTAGCGTAAAAGAAAGATTGGCAAACTATCCCCATAAGCCAAATACAACCTGTGTCCTGTTTTTGTACCATCTGCAAGTTAAGAATGGTTTTGGCAGTTTTAAGGAACTGGAGGGAGAGGAAAGACGGCCAGCAGAAATCTTTATAAGACCTGTGAAGCCTAAAATATCTGTCACTTCACAGAAAAAGTTTGCTGTCCCCCACAGTAGAGAACATCTTGAAGGGTAGAAACTATGCTTTTATGATTATGCTTTTATAAATGTCATACCAAGTTGGAATTGATATAGTATTAACAATCCAATTAACAACATTAGGCAAATACTTTTCAATTGTAAGCATCTGGCCTATAAAATACAGAAGCATGTTAATATCCAAAAAATGCTTTGTAATGATTTCAGATTTATATATGATTTTAAATGGAGTAAATTTATCAGAACATGCTATATTTATATGACATATTAATGATTTAGTTTATAACAAAAATGGGATATACACACAATTAAGATTTTTTTAAAAACACTTAGTATTGAAATAAATGGCACATAAAAAGCTGAGCTGAAATTGGACTTTCAACTTTTTTCTAACTATCCTGAATATCACAGATGCTTTACTTTTACTATAATTATAACAGCAATAGTCCCATACATTTACAATTCACGAGAATTTGATGTGTACAAAAAATGCTGAAAACATCAATTTTAACTCGACATTTTATTACACTACCAGTACATTACAGCCCACAGGTTACACTATTAAAAAAAACTATAATGTTATGCATGTTCCAAGGTTGAAAGAGATGTTAGTGTTTAGAGCATTTCACTAAGGTGTTCTAATGAAAACCTGGTTAGAAAGAGACCTGGGATATCTATACCTAAGAGAAAGAGAAGAAAAATTTGTCAGTAAATAAATTAAATGTAACTAGAGTCTCAATATGTCTTCTTTTTTCTCTATTGGCAAATGAAAACATCTTAACATTCTCATACAGTTAAGACTTTTAAAGTTCCAATTATATATACACATTGGTAAAATCAGTATCTCTTGATCCTGAAGACCTCTTTCACAGGGAGAAAGATTTTAAAACAATTTACCTTAAAATGTGAGCAACCACAGCTGGTCCATACCAATCTCCTGCTTTTTTCCCAGACTTCTTTCCATATTCTATTAGTTGATGTAAACCAAAAAGAGCCAAGGGGGAATCACCAAACCAAGAGATGATTTTCCTGTGATAAATTTCATTTCGCATTTCATGATCATCAGAATATTTCCCAATTGTTTCCTTCAGAGAAATTGTTGGGGTTTTGAGTTCTCTTTCCCCTGAAAGCGATGCTTCAAATGATGCTGTAAATTTTTTGACAGTGTGGGAAGTCCATGATTCAGAGTCTGAATTTTCAATATTCAAAGCATCAGGCCAGGTCCAAGCTATAGTAGTTCCAAAGCAAAGTGTTCAGATCCTTTAAATAGTTACTTCAACAATTTTACTAAAATAAATATGTAGCATTTAAGGTCATATGGGTTACTAAAATAAGATAGTAAATTCAGAAATAAGCAAATATATGAAAACAGAAAGTAGATTAATGGTTGCTTATGGGGAGGTATTGGGAGTGGCTGCTAATGGGTACAAGGTTTCTTCGAGGAATGATAAAAGTGTTCTAAAATTAGATTTATGGTGATGATTGTGGAACTCAATAACTATGCTAAGAACCACTGAATTGTTCACTTGAAAGGAGCGAATTTATGATAGGCTATATCTCAATAAAACGGCTTAAAAAACAAAGGTAGAAGCCAACAATATGCCAAAATATCAATGATGTTTATATTTTAATGGTATTATTCTCTGTACTTTTCTGTAGTTTCTAAAGTCATATAATCAAAAAAAATTACAAAAATACAAGGCAAAAGAAAGAAAAAATAGTAACCTTGGGTAAAAATGGACAATCCCAGATGTTCTTTTTTCTGTTCTTTGACAGTGTTGAGATAGAATAAAGACTTTTGTATTTCATTAGCAGACTGCTTATCAAACATCTAGTCTTGCCTACCCAAAGGCACAATAAACATTATAATACTAGTCAAGAGGATATCGGGCAGGCAGTGGTTCACACCTGTAATCCCAGGACTTGGGAGGCTGAGGCACAGAATGGCTTAAACCTGGGAGGTGGAGACTGCAGTGAGCCAAGATTGTGCCACTGCACTCCTGCCTGGGTAACAGAGCAAGACTCTGTCTTTTAAAAAAAAAAAAAAAAAAAAAAGATATCTTCAGAAAGTGGATGTTTTGATTACATGTTAAAATAGAAGTCTGACCATGGAAATTTTAAATTTTTTTCAAAGTATTTTCCTGTACGTTTCTTCAGAATAACTTAATCATTACTTACAGAGTAACAACAATTCTCTAACAGTTAATAAATGAAATCATAAAAGATCAAAGACCTCAAAAAATCAAATATACCATTATGTCAAAGTTTTGAATAACAAGACAATCCCCAAACATGCATGTAATTTTAAGTTAACAAAATAAGTCATAGATTCAGAGATCTAGTGAGGACTGAAAAATATTCCAATCCTTGCCCATGACTACACAAGACTATAAATACATCATCCCAGAAAACCAGTTTAAAAATTATTTTTCCTTGCATTTTCAACACCATTCTTCAATAAACATTTTCTCTGAATAATCTCATCAATAATCTCTACAGAAAAGTTACTAAATATATGACATGTATGGTAGGGATACTATCTAACATTGATAAATATCTGATACTATTTAATAATAATCAAATCTGATATCCTAAAATCATAAACTAAAATATTCCTACAAGTGTACATATTATTAAAAACAGACTAACAGAAAGGTGGCACATTAGGAAAAAAATATATATGTAAATTAAGTATCAATAACATTTTTTAGGGTCTAAAACATTGTATGATGACCTTATTAGAAATATGTCTAGTGCCAGGCACAGTGGCTCACAACTGTAATCCCAACATTTTGGGAGGGCAAGGTGGGAGCATCACTTGAGCTTAGGAGTTCAAGACCAGACTGGGCAACATAGTAAGACCCCATCTCTACAAAAAAATTTAAAAATTAGCCAAGCATGGTGACATGCACCTGTAGTCCCAGCTACTCAGGAAGCTGACGCAGGAAGATAGTTTGAGCCCAGGAATTCCAAGTTGCAATGACCTATAATTACATCACTGTACTCTAGCCTGGGCAACAGAGACCCTATTGCTAAAAAAATAAAAATAAAATAATTTAAAATTTAATTTTAAAAGAATATGTCTGATCGATTTAATATAATTGACTATAATTACACTAATAAAGATAAAAATACTTTTAAACCATTATTAACATGTAGGGAGAAAATAAAGAAACAAGAGTAAAGTCTCTTAAGATTTAAAAAATATTACATATCTCCCTAAAGTCACTGTTATTGACCTGCCCAGGACTTAACTAACTGGAGATAATCCAGAGTTCAACCAAAAGGAAAAAAAATAGTAACAACAATAAAATCCAAAGGGTACTAAAAGTTGCACTAACTTAACTCATAACGGTGACCAAGAATAACAGGTATATTTAACCTGCATTTTTGAAAAGGGAATCAGGAAAGTTTACATACAAGTCATATCTGACCTAGTTAAAAAAAAAAAAACGCAATACACTAAATTAGTTACAACTCCTTAGAAAACCTCACAGTCAAGACATTAACTTCACGGCATTTCATGCAGTTTGTAAACTGGAGTTCAAATGGAAAAACATCGATAACAAAAACAAAAAAAACAGAGATTTGATTTACCTCTACCAAGAAAGTGTAGTATGAGTCCCTGAGCCAAAAGCATCTGGCCAGTTCTCAATGTACAGCCCCAACCACAGTCTGTTGTCAAAGCTGAGCCTTCTATTTGAGGAAATTCTTCCCTGTAGGTCAGCCATATTCTAGAAATGAAATCTTTACGAAATTCTTCTACATTTCCTGCAATTATGTGATCCTCTATTGTACATCCAGATGTTGCAGGTAACGTTTTATCTTCATCTAAAAAAACAAACATATAGTCTATAGATAACCAGAGAAATGTCTATAATGGTAACAACACATTATCATTACTGTCTTAAGATGTGAAGTGTGTCACAATCTTTCTAATTTTTTTTTACTAATTTTAAAAGATAAATCTTATTCTGCCTAATCAAGCTGCTATGAAAATCAAGTTAGAATGAATTCTGAAATGTTTTACATACTGTAGAGTTAACTAATATAAGGTATTATCAATAATACTCTTGTTATTAAGAATAATATCCTATATTCTATACATAATTAACTCTCTGAAGAAGGGACATAGATAAGGTTATTAGATTTCTCACTGGAAACAAAAGAAGCAAGAAGATAGTGCAGCAACATCTTTAAAGTACTGAAGAAAAAAAAATCAACTCAGAATCCTATATGCAGCAAAAGTATCTTTCAAAAATAAAGGCAAAATAAAGACTTTTTCAGATATACAAAAGCTGGAAGAAGACATCACCAGCCAACCTGCATTAAAAGAAACCTTAGCCAGATGTGGTAGCTCACACTTATAATCCCCAGCTCTTTGGGGAGCTAAAACAGGAAGATTCCAGCTGGAGGCGGTGGCTCATGCCTGCAATCTCGGCACTTTGGGAGGCCGAGGCAGGTGGATCACTTGAGGTTGAGAGTTCAAGACCAGCCTGGCCAACATGGTGAAAACCTGTCTCTATTAAAAATAAAATAATTAGCCAGGCATGGTGTTGGCCACCTATAGTCCCAGCTACTCGGGAGGCTGAGGCAAAGGAATCATTTGAACCTGGTAGGCAGAGGTTGCAGTGAGCCAAGATGATGCCACTGCATTCTAGCCTGGGCAACATAGTGAGATCCCCATTTCTACAAAAATAAAAAATTAGCCAGGTGTGGTGGCATATGCCTGTAGTCCCAGATACTTGGGAGGCTGAAGTGGGAGGACTACTTGAGCCCAGGAGGTAAAGGCTGCATTGAGCCATGATCACACCACTGGTCCAGATGGAAATACAGATTCACACAAAAGAATAAAGGACACCAAACATGATACCGTCTTCGAAGGATATTTGACTATTTAAACAAAAATAATAGCAATTTATTATGGGGTATATAACATATAAATAAGTAAAATGTAGTGGTGTATAACATAAATAAGTAAATGTATGATAACAATATCATAAAGACCAGGGGGGAGAAGGTGAAGTATACTATAAGGTTCTTTACTACATGTTAATTGGTATATCACTTGAAGGGAGACTGTGATAAGTTAGAGATGTATACTATAAACCTTAAACCACTAAAATATAATAAAAAGTTAGAGCTAATAAGCCAACAAAAGAGATAAAACAGAATCACAAAAATACTCAATCCAAAAGCAGGTAGAAAAGGAAGAAAAGAGAACAAAGAGTAGATTTAACAAATAGAAAGCAAATAATGACACGATACATTTAAACCTAACTTTATCAATAATCATATTAAATATAAATAGTTTAAACACATTTATTTATTTATTTAGTTTTAGTTTTTCAGAAAGAGTCTCGCTCCATCACCCAGGCTGGAGTGCAGTGATGCAATCTTGGCTCACTGCAACCTCCACCTCCAGGGTTAAAGTGATTCTTGTGCCTCAGCCTCCTGAGTAGCTGGGATTACAGGCATGCACCACTACGCCAGGCTGATTTTTGTATTCTTTTTTTTTTTTTTGAGACGGAGTCTCGCTCTGTTGCCAGGCCGGAGTGCAGTGGCATGATCTCAGCTCACTGCAACCTCTGCCTCCCAGGTTCAAGCAATTCTCCTGCCTCAGCCACCCAAGTAGCTGGGACTACAGGCGCACGCCACCACGCCCAGCTAATTTTTGTATTTTTAGTAGAGACGGGGTTTCTCCACGTTGGCCAAGCTGGTCTCAAACTCCCAGCCTCAACTAATACACCCGCCTTGGGCTCCCACTCTGCCTGGCCCTAAACACCTTAATTTAAAATGCAAAGATTATCAGATTGGATAAAAAAGCAAGACTCAGCTAGTACTTCCTATAAAAAACATATTTTAAATGTAGAGACACAAATAGATTAAGCGTAAAGGATAAAGGATGAGAAAAGATAAACTATGAAACTTTAAGCAAAAAGAAAGCTGAAGTGGCTATATTAGTATCAGACAAGCAGACTTCAGAGCAAAGAACATCGCCAGGAATAAAGAAGGTCATTTCATAACTACTAAGGAGTCAATTCATTAAGAAATGATAATAATTCTAAATGTTCATGAACCTAATAACAGAGCTTCAAAATACAGTTAGTCCTCAATGTTGTCAATAAGTTCTTAAAGACTGTGACTTTAAGCAAAACAACATACAATAAAATCAATTTTTTTCTCATCATTGTTATAATGAAATGAAGTTGAACAAAAGGATATTGAGGACCTGCTGTACATTGTTTCATTTAAAGTCGCAGTTTCCAAGAACCTATCTATGACATTAAGTAGAAATTGCTATAAATGAAGCAAAAACCGATAGAACCTCAGGAAGAAATAGACAAATCCACAATGACAGATGTAAAATCATTTTGGTCCCTGAGATACAACTAATATACCAGAGATAACCCCAAATTATAATTTTTCCCTAATGGCTCTTAGGCCCATCATGTCCCGGTCATCTAAGAGAAACCCTGAAAAAATCCTATCCAGATTATAGCATGGTACATGTGGTAAGACAAGGCTTATAAAAATAAAATAAATTCTTAATTGCTTTCTTCATAGACAGCTCACGGACAAATTGTAATTTTTTTTTTTTTTTACTTTTGGTATTTGGTCTAGATAATACCAGGAGGGCCATTTGGATTTATATGCCATATACCTTGACATAACAGTGCACAGCATGATATATTGAGAAGGAAAAACTGCATAACACAAGGAAATAAGTTTGTAGCTTAGAAAGGTAGCAAGATAAGTTTAAAAGCTTGAGAAATCAGGACAGATTTAACATTATTAAAATAATCTAATTTTTGCAACCATGTTCTAATATTACTAGAAATTAAATAATAAAGACAGAATCAAGTTTAAGAATCTTGTATTAAAATGTTATGAATTCATTGTAGATGACTCAGACGGTAGTAGTGATATAAAACCACTGTGGCTGAAAGCACTTAGACTTGTAAGACATCAGATTGTCAATGCCTTCAAATAGAAAAGGAATTGAAACAAATGAACAAAACTATCCATGAGGTAAATGCCACAGAAAGTGAGAGATGAGTGACTCCAGCCAAAGAAACTTCCCTAAAATCCTTAGCAAAACAAAAGTAACTACTAGAAAATGTTTATATGATAGAAAGACATTAAAGAATCACAAATTTAAGTAGAAACATGATACAGTTAGAAATAGACTTCAAATATTAACTTGAATTCATGCCTTTGTAAGAAAAATACTGAAAACATTTATCTGTTCTAGCTTGTCCATTGAAACGGCCAGGGTCTACAGCATCCCCACAAAGCATCTTTGCACTCTGATTATGGTCTCTAACATTTTTTCTGCTAAAAAAACAAAACAAAACAAAACAGCAAAAAACCAAAACAAAACAAAAAAACAAGGACTCATTGAGAAATTGCTAGCTTTCTATCTGATACCAAAAAGTACAAAGTGGGTCTGAACATGTGGTCTGGAAGAAAGCAAAATGTTATGTAAGATTAATATGGTTTTGTTGAAAGATATAGAAGCAAATCTCAAAGGACCTTCCACTGGCCAGTGTCATGACAGTTTGAGCATCAAAAAATTACTGGTTGAGATCAACCAACATACAGTAAATCTGAAAAGCCATAAGTGTGTAATGATAAAAAAAAAAAAGTTAGCATTAAAATATCTTAAATGAAGAGAAGAGACTATTATATTTTCATTGAGGCAACAAAGAAAGTCTTGACAAGGCAAGGCAATAACCTCTGGACATGTGTTAAGAACTAGAAATTCACCAAAGTAAAATCAATTATAGGATTCACAAATCTTTATATATTCTGGGTTTATATACCCACAGAGGAAAGAAATTAGTCCCCATAATCAACAGACGTTGATATCATGTATTCTAAAAGTTTAAAAGCTCCGCTAACAAAAATATCCTTAAAGCTATTCTCTCAATATCATACTGCCCTTTGTTCTTCTGAATAAATACTCCCATTCCCTTTAACCTTACCTGGTTTCCTCTGGGACTCCCCTTTACCAGATTTACAGTGACTCCCTTGTTTTACACTTTACCTTGTTTACTGTGACTCTGTTTTCAAAATGTATATTTGAATCTCTTTTCAAATTCATATTTGACCTAATTTACTAGTACTCCTTTTGTTTTCATAATTATATTTATGAAATTAGTATCACTTAAATTTGTGTGCTTCTAACTAAAAGGACCTCCCTCCCTGTGGATACCAAAGCAATTTCTGGAAAGGTATAATAGGGTGGTTTTGGTTTATACTCATTAGAAAAAGAGAATTCATATAATGGATAATACTAACAGACATGTGACATTCTTTGGCAAATGGCCAATTCCCCTCATTCCTTCCAGCATGCAGACAGTTTTAGTGAACAGCAAATACAACATTTCCTAAATTTTGAGAATATAGTCTTATTTCCAAAATAAACAAAAAGGTACCACATTTGTTGCTTATAACAGCAAAAAATAAAAGCAATCCAAATACCTATCAATGGCAGAATGAATACTCTCTGGCAATTCATACAATGAAATATTATGCAGTAGTAAAAATAAACCAGAACTACACACAACAACATTGACAAACCTCAAAAATGCAACTTGGAAAACCATAAGCAAGTCACAGAAGCAAAATATAGCTTGATTCCATTTACAAAAATGTAAAAACAGGAAACACTAAATAATCAAAGACACTTCAGGATAATGGGGTTGTGTTTGGCATAGACAGACACACAATTGAGTAGAAGCATGAGGAGATTTAAAATTACTCATAGTAGGCTGGGCACGGTAGCTCACATCTGTAAACCCAAGGAGGGTTTTTTTTGGGAGGCCAAGGAGGTGGGCAGATCACTTGAAGTCAGGAAAATGAGCCCAGTCTGACCAACGTGGTGAAACCCCGTCTCTACTAAAGATAAAAAAATGTGGTGGCGCACACTTATAATCCCAGCTACTCAGGAGGCTGAGGCAGCAGAATCGCTTGAACCTGGGAGGCAGAGGTTGCAGTGACCCGAGATCACACCACTGTACTCCAGCCTGGGCAACAAGAGTGAAACTCTGTCTCAAAAAAAAAAAAAAAATTACTCATACTATAATTGAATTGTCTGTAACACAAAGGATAAATGTTTGAGGGGATGGATACCCCATTTTCCATGATGTGGTTTTTACACATTGCATGCCTATAACAAAATATCTCATGTACCCCATAAATGTATATATTTACTATGTACCCACAAAAATTAAATATAAAAATTTTAACCAAAAATTTAAAAAATTAAAGGAAATTACTCAAAATATTGTATTTATTATGTTGAGTACAGTTCTATTACTACTCAAAAGTATACATACAAGTTTTTATTTTCTCTAAGTATAATTCATAATTTCAAAATGTTTAGATATATAATACAGAGTATTAAAATGAAATTTAAGTATTTATAAGAAATAATACGAAGAAGAAAAAGTCCTTCCACTGAATTATTTCACATATCATATATTTCATATATCATATATATATCATATATCATATATTTCATATATCCTACACTTGTTACTATAAGGAGTGTGAGGTGACCACAACGTGTTGAGATTGAGTAGGAAGATGGATTATGACATGGGTGCTTGATGATGTTACTAAGGCACCAAATTAAACAACCTAAAGCCAGCCCCACCCTCAGGACTACTGCTTATGTATAACACAAATCCCCTTATTATTTATGCCATTTTGCAATGAGCTTTCGCCTTATGTGCATTCAATAATATCCCTTCTGATTTGTTCCACCTTAACAGTTTCTTAATAGCCTGTACTTATGCTTCATCATCAATATCATAATGGGATTATTTTTAATTATTTAATGTCTCTCATCTGTTTGACTGTAAGTTTCTTGAGAGTAAAGATTGTGTGTTTCATACTTTTAGCAGTAACCCCAGTGCCTGGCACATAGTAAGTTCTCAATAAATACTTGTAGAATGAATGAATAACTTTATTCATCTAATCCTCTTCTTGTGAATACTTAAGTTGCTTCCAATTTTTTATTAAAGCTACAATAAAATTCTTGTACATGTGTTT
>CAUYLG010058488.1:0-64241 GCA_963573385.1 Cacajao melanocephalus
ACTTAAACATAAGACCTAACACCATAAAAACCCTAGAAGAAAATCTAGGCAAATCCATTCAGGATGTAGGCGTAGGCAAGGACTGCATGACCAAAACACCAAAAGCATTGGCAACAAGGGCCAAAATAGACAAATGGGACCTAATTAAACTCCACAGCTTCTGCACAGCAAAATAAACAGTCATTAGAGTGAATTGGCAACCAACAGAATGGGAAAAAATTTTTGCAGTTTACCCATCTGACAAAGGGCTGATATCCATAATCTACAAAGAACTAAAACGTATTTACAAGAAAAAAACAAACAAGCCCATTCAAAAATGGGTGAAGGATATGAACAGACACTTTACAAAAGGTATACATGAGGCCAACAAACATACGAAAAAATGCTCATCATCGCTGGTCATTAAAGAAATGCAAATCAAAACTACATTGAGATACCATATCACACCAGTTAGAATGGCGATTCCTGGAGCAAGTAAACTTAAGAAATATTTACAGAACTCTCCACCCTAAATCCACAAAACATACATTTTTCTCAGTATCATATTACACCTATTTTAAAAGTGACCACATAATTGGAAGTGAATCACTCCGCAGCAATTGCATAGCATTTCACAGGTTTAAATAAAATATTGGTTGCCTGCTTGTTTGTTATTTTCATCCCTTATTCCTTCCTGTCTCCACTGTTAAGCACAATTATTGGCATAAAATAGGTTTTTAATACCCATTTTTAGACTGCATTCTAGCCTGGGTAATAGAACAAGAATCCTGTTCTCTTTCCCTCTTTCTCTTCCTCTTTCTTTCTCTCTTTCATTCTTTTTTCTTTCTTTCTTTCACTCTTTCTTTCTTTCTTCTTTTCTCTCTTTTTCTTTCCAAAAAATAAAAAGAAAAAAATCTGGAGACAATAGATGCTGGAGAGGATGTGGAGAAATAGGAACACTTTTACACTGTTGGCAGGAGTGTAAATTAGTTCAAACATTGTGGAAGACATTGTGGAGATTCCTCAAGGACCCAGAAGTAGAAATTCCATTTGACCCAGCAATCCCATTACTGGGTATATATCCAGAGGATTATAAATCGTTCTACTATAAGGACACATACACACGAATGTTCATTGCAGCACAGTTAACAATAGCAAAGACCTGGAACCAACCCAAATGCCTATTAATGATAGACTGGACAGGGAAAATGTGGCACATATACACCATGGAATATTATGCAGCCATCAAAAAGGATGAGTTCACGTCCTTCGTAGAGACATGGATGAACCTGGAAACTATCATTCTCAGCAAACTGACACAAGAACAGAAAATCAAACACCGCATGTTCTCACTCATAAGTGAGTGTTGAACAATAAGAACATATGGACATAGGGAGGGGAGCACTACACACTGGGGTCTGTTGGGGGGAAATAGGGCAGGGACAGCAGGGGGTGAGGAGTTGGGGAGAGATAGCATGGGGAGAAATGCCAGATATCGGTGAAGGGGAGGAAAGCAGCAAATCCCACTGCCACGTGTGTACCTCTGCAACAATCTTGCATGTTCTTCACATGTACCCCAAAACCTAAAATGCAATTAAAAAAAAATAAGTAGAGGGCAACATGTTATATTTTTCTGTCCTTTTTTATTTTTAATTTGTAGAACACTGAGGTTACTATATTCACCTCTGGTAACAATATAGAGTAGCATTATAAGGTACAAATTAAACAGTGTCTATAAAATATAAGGGTCTAATTACAGATCAAAGAAAAAAAAGGGAGGCATAAATCCTTTAGGAAGCTGAATTATATGTGTGTGGTGTGTGTGCTGTATGAGAAAAGGCCAAAAAGAGAAATTTCCTGTCTACCTGCTGTAATCAGGTAGAAGATTCTTCAAATGAATGTCAAACTGAATCAAACAATCCATGATCAAAGATAAGTCAGAAATCAAAACAGTAGCATTGACTCAGTTGACTCAGATATTATGAGAAAAGCTCAAGTGACTCGATGGTGACATAATGCAGATTTTTTTGTCTGGGTCTAGAGGATGCTTGTTGAAACTGCACCTCTCGACTTGACTCTTAAAATTAACTGTGCCTCATAACATCACCTGTCTAGAAAATCTCTTGTTAACTACGAGTTTATCATCTCTTACTGGACATATATAGACTTTCCGTAACATCTTGGTGACCAAGAAGGCCTTAATGTTCCCCTCAGCTTGACTAAACTTTAGACAGGTTTCTTCCTGACTGTGGGCCCCCGACCTCCTTTTTCTTAGACCCTTTCTCTTTAGAAAACTTGCAAATTGTAAATTCTTTCTTGCCCTTTTGAAATATCAATCTTCTATAACCCAGGAATGTCTTCTTTTCACAGACTTGGGATCCATCCCTTTGAAATGTAATACGAAAGGTAGGACCCTATGTATCAGTATCCATGGAAAGGCAGGAGCCTCACTTTCCTAAGTGCCAATTAGCAAACACAAATGGGTTAATTACATTGACAAAATTCACCCCCTCCCAAGTCTTCCAGTAGTTTTCCATTAGCTTAACCCAATGTTTAAAAACCTTTCTGCTTTCTGTTTCAGGGCCCTTGAGTTCAATCTCAATTTCCCTTATTGCAACGGTCTTGAATAAAGTCCTCCTTGCCTATTTAATTGTAAACTCCATCCAGTGCAAATTTTCTTTGACAATGAGGACCAATCTTTTTTCTCATCTTTCTTAATTTTTTGCTCTCCTGATACCAGGCAATAGTTTCCAGTTGCTTTTAAATCAGTAAAATGCTTTTCTTTCAAATATGAGATTTAGAATAAATGTGACTAAAACTGGATATTCATGACAGACCTAGTGAAGGATACTTGCAATAAAAAATGAAAAACACCACAGTGCAGAATGTGAACATTTAGGTAATTAGATAACACCAAGGAATAATTCAGTGAAAAAACATGCTTACACTCTATCCTGAACAACACACACAGGCACGCACACCCACACACACACACACACACACACATACATGGAAATACTAAGCTCTTTTCAAGGTAACGCTGCATACACATACAAAATGCTCAAGATGGAAAAACTTGAAATGTTTCTTTGCCAAATGTAGAAATCTTCATGTTATATGCTGTGAAATGCATAAGAATACTTTTGAACACAGTAGGATTTCATCTATAGAATGCTAAGTGTTGACATACCGGTAAGAAGCACTATTTGCATCAATCAACGTAATGGGAGCTAGTAGTTTCCCCCAAAAAAGGCGTAATATTGGCTGGGCCCAGTGGCTCACGCCTGTAATCCCAGCATTTTGGGAAGCTGACGTGGGTGGATCACTTGAGATCAGGAGTTAGGCCACCCTGGCCAATGTGGCGAAACCCCATCTCTACCAAAAATACAAAAATTAGCTAAGCACGGTGGTGTGTGCCTGTAATTCCAGCTACTTAGGAGGCTGAGGCACGAGAATCACTTGAACCCGGGAGGTGGAGGTTGTGGTGAGCTGAGATACTTCCACTACATTCCAGCCTGGGTGACAGAGTGAGACTCAGTGTTAAAAAAAAAAAAAAAAAAAAAAAGCATCATATTTACAATGGATAAAAACACAAGCACATGTACACAGTTCAATCACTGTTCATCACTGAAGCAGATGTTTAAGATCCAGGACTCTCAGTGTAAAACACAACAACAAAAAATAACAGAATAACTTAAAACATAAACAAAAAACCATGTAGGAACATCTTTGGTTTGTCAGTTTTTCTCTTCTAAGTAGAAAAGACAGTAACCTCTACATTTTGTTCATAAATACCTGACTGCATTTGATTTGTGCCATTTCTGCCTCACCACTGGTTTTCTGATGATAAAACTTAACTTGTAAATATAAAATGTATTGACCAGTACTAGCGAGCTTGTTTGGAAACAGCAGGTTCTTTAAGATTCTACAGAGAAAATCTTTCACTTCTTTTTTCTTTTGTTAATAAGGGCAATTAGAAACAAAATGGTCCGTTGTGACTGGAGGCTTCCTAGTAAACTTCTCAGCAGCCACAGAAAGCAATGTTTCTAGGGTTCGCTTCCAATATAAATATGCCATTATCTACTGACTTCAGTCATTTTAACTACATTCAGCTCAAATCATCTCTCATTAGATTATAATCTATTGTCAATCTTTATTAACTAAAATTAGTTATTCAGTGTACAGATCTGATTTTTAAATCAATTGTTATTGGAGCTTAGAAAATCAATGCAGTGAAATTTTTTAAAAAGTATAATCAGATCTTGTGTTTTTATTCACACAATTTTTCAATAAAAGAAAGAATTGGAGACAATTAGGTTAATGAAAGTGGTCTAGTTAAATCACTCAGATTATAGTAAAATTCTGGGCAATATTTGATGATGTGCAGTGTTAATTTTCAGACAAATTTAGCCTATTAATGAGATCCCGGTCCCTCATGATATTTTTAGGTTGGAAGTGACATGTGACATCTTTATCCACACATGATTGGGAGAAATATTTTTTGGTAGGAGGGCTAAGTTATTAGGAATTAAAGTTTAACTAGTTTTCTGGGCATTTCTGGTTCAGGGAAACAAGATTTAAGTTTATGTATATTATTTCCCGTGACATCCTGCTGCTTAATATGTCAGTCAGCTCTCAGAATTTTATCTTTCTTGCTGCCATAGACAAATGTAAACCAGGGCCTAAGACTAAGGAAAGCCGATTTCCCTTTTCTTTATATTTACCTTTTAAGTCTTTACATGACAATTCACGTATCAGCCTCTATCTAGAATGATTTATCATTTCCATTCCTTTAAAAAAAATTAACCTTTTCTAACTCTCAGGAGCTTTAGTTTTGTGAAACCCCAGGATGCTTTTAGTCTCCTTAGCAAAAGAAACAAAATTCCTGGAGACTGAAAACACCACCAACCACCAAAAAATCGGTACTACATTTTGGGATGGATCTGTAGTATGAGGAAAACAAAATGAAAGGACAGATGGATCCCCAAGCAGTTGGGAATAATCAATATGCACCTGCAACCTTGACCGTGCCACAGGTATTGAGGATTACAATCTTTCAACTCCTTGCAAATGTAAGATAAAATCGCTCAAAATTTTAACTTTACAGCTTTACCTATTAGAGTTTAATCTTAAACATAAAACTTTTTTTAGCTTTTTAAAACCAAAATTATTCTGGTTTATTTAGAGAAAAATGCTATTCATCTTAATACACGTAGAGTATGCCTTCACAAACTCATACTTTTTACACATTTTAAAAATTGTGAATAAATCTTACACATGGATTTTTCGCATTTCTATGTTTGACTTGCAAAAGTCTATTAAAGACAATAAATATGACAACTGTCTACCAAAAACCATAAGCCTTTTAAGTTAGTACCTGTATCATGTGCCTAGAAAATATATCTTTTTGATAAATATACTATAAAATGCAAAGAAATGGGGAATTGGTGAATAATTTCATAAAACAGCAAAGTTTAATTTATAATTGTCTTCCACCAGAAGACCACAGAAAAAATGGCTGTTTGGTTATTAGTTTACATGAAAAAGTTTGACAAATAATTTTATGTCTAAATTGTCTTTCTTGAAAATGACTCTTCATACTAGAGATTCCAATTTATTAAAAAGACAGCAAATTACAGATATATCAATGAACAAGAAAAAAATTGAGACTCTTCAAATAGCATTTTCTCATTTATGAGCAAAACAGTCCATGACCCACCCTCTGTCTTTTCCATACCTCCAGCTCTATTCTAACACAGACAGCAGTAACTTGATTCAAATAAATAACAGTATTTAAATTTAACCTTTGTAACTAAGAGCTGTATTTCTGACCTTGCTTTGCAGTCTTTATATGTAAGTTTGATTTTAAGTGTTCATAAACTTTAAACACGTACACAGGGCACACATTTTTCCTTTAAAACAAGGACATAAAATTAATCACATATTTTCCCCTTTGGACTAACAAAACATAGCACAGCAAAACAAATTGTGATAGAAAAAAATGTGATTTTAAATGGTCTCTGCTGGCTGGTATTTAGTGATTTATGAGTTTCCTATGAGATGAAAGATAGAACGTCATTCTCCTTGGAAATTTTGATATTAGCCACCCTCACAGACTGCTGTAAGTCTGTATTGTGATCAATTAGCATTGCTTTCATTTCCTACATTACCTAAGCTAGACTTTGTAGTCAGCAACCATGATAGATTCATGTTATTCTTCTTTCTGGAGAACCATTTTCTCACATGCCAAACACTTTGCACAGCTGTAAATTTATTGTAGCTACGGTTAGGATAAAGCTGTAAGCTCTAATATAAACATCTGGAAGAGTGAAAGAGATGTTCAATGTTTATTGACATATAATACTACATATCTAAATTCATGACCATGTTATAATACTTATTGTCGCTGTAAAAGATTATACATACTACAAGCATTTTCTAAGTGTTTACTTATCATTCTGTAAATTCATGAACATTTAGCACAAAAAAGCCCATAAAATCCTCTTCTGAAGAAGCAGTGGTAACATCCTAAATACTCAGATCCAGAAAAATATGTTTTATACATTGATTTTACAAATACGCTCTCAGAAGCAATCACTAAGGTAAAAGAAGACTGAATATATTTTTGAAATAAGTGTTCCACAAACTTAATGCAGGTGCAAATGCTTTGCTTATGGGAAAGGAAGGATCCGGTCATGCAGTCTTCCTCCTTTAGGGCCAAGACAGATTTGGCTTCTGTTTGCAGGATGCTCTATTCATTGGGTTCAGTTAAATATGCATCTGTCACAGGATAGCGTGCTTAGTTAAAACAGTTGGTTGGTATACATATTTCCTCTATGTTTAACTTTCTATTAGGTTACCAGACTTTGAAAAAGATCTAATAAATAAAAAGTCACCTTTTGTTAAACTTGTTTTTCAATCTTCCCAAATCCAAGTTATGAATAAAAAGCTTTTGAACAGTTTCTTTTATGGATCTCACAGTATTACAGAGTCTCCCTCATGTCATGAGGCTAATGGACTCAAAGGGAATGATGTTGATCTTCAAAAGCTTTCCAGAAGAGATGAGTAATGAATTAGTCAAGTTACCAACAAATGGGTTTGGGGTTAGCAGGAAATTGATCTATTAAGCTGCTGCTGCTGCTGCTGCTTCTACTGTTTTTTTTTTTTATTTCAAACATATTTACTCAATATTATTGGCTTTAACATCTTTGAAGGGGGATTTGCATATTGACAAAAATACAAGAAAAGTCCATTGCAGCTAAATGAACCGAGGAGGAAATAAGTCAGACAGGGGTGTCTTTCATTGAGGTGCATTTATGTTTAAGTCTACTCACAGGAGCTTCAGGGCTAGTTTTCCTCTAGGATGCCAGAGATCATTTCTGTTAACAGAGAGGCCCTTCCTGGGAACCCTGTACTGTGTTGCAGGAAATGAGCCAAGAAGCATATTCTTTATGGAAATAGGGCAACCTGACATGGAAGGGATAGTCTAACTTTTCTCCCTTAAAATGCAGACCTTTCCAGACATCTCCAGGTAATTTATAACTCCCTCCCCTCTATCCTTATCATTTAATTTCATACATATCTTCTCTGTCTTCTATGTCTTCCATAAGAAAATTAAATTTATTAAAATACAGAAACTGTATATATTTATCACATACAAATTGACACTCTGAAATACTGTACCATTGTGGCATGGCTAAATCGAGGTGGAATGGCTAAATTGAGCTAAGTAACATATGCATTACTTCATATACCTCTCATGTTTTACAGTGAGAACCCTCAAAAATCCGTTAGCAATTTTTAAGGATAAAACACATTTACAGTTTATCTGTCTCAAAGCAATGATAATGTGTTGTAAACTATCTACTTATTGGTTTCTCTTCTTCACTATACAGTGAATTGGGGATGGGAGTAGGGGCAAGGTCCACAGCCTGCAGTTTATCTTTGATACCCAGTACCTGAGAAAAGGAGGGATGGAGAAAGGATGAAAATCATGCTGGTTAATTAATTAAAGACCTCTTAGAGGCTTATTACAGTACCTACAGTGCACTGCTTCTTTAAAAGTGCAACCCTGATCAGTTAGTAAGCAGAGATCTGTATGATCCAATTTGGCAGTCTTTAGCCACACGTCGCTACTGGATACTTGAAAAGTAGCTGGTTTAAATGACGTGTGCTGACAGTATAAAATACACATCAAATTTTGAAGACTTAGTAAAATACATAATGAAAAAATTTAAAAATAATTTTATATCACATATACTATTTTTGAAATAATGAGTTAAATCAGATGTACTATTAAAATGCCTTTCCTGTTTCTTTTCACTTTTTCCAATGAGGCAACTAGAAAATTTAAAATTACATATGTAGTTGTAGCTTATGTTGTATGTCTACTGGACAATACTACTATAGACCATCTATGACTTTAACTCACAGAAAGCAGCAGAGTAGAGGATGAGGTTAGAATATCAACAGGGAGACCAAAGACAGCAATTATTGTTGAGTAGCCACTAAGATGGGCACTGCTGTACACTCTTCTACAGTATTTCATTTAATCCTCATAACGATTGACTTTTGCTGTGGGTTTTCATAGTACCTCTCTGTCATAATGCTTTCTTGTGATGTATTCGATTTGTCTGTCTATATCTATTTATACCCCAACTACATTATAGGTAACACGAGGGCTAGGACCCTGTGTCTTCTTTTTTTAGGTGTTAAAATCTCAACATTCCACACGATTTCTACAGTGCAAAATGCTCAACAAATTTCCGTTGAATGAATAAATAGATGCCTAAAAGAATGAATAAGACATTACTCTTGTTTTACAGATGAGAAAGTGTAGGCCTATAGAATTTAAAGAATTTGACTAAACTCACACAGTAGTGACTTAAATCCAAACCCATCAGATTCCAAAGCCTGTGCTTTCCCACTGTGCTTCAGGAGCATCACAAAAAAGATCAAGTTACTCAAAGCTAAATCAATTCTGAAGAACTAAGACGTAGGGTTAGTGAAGAAAATAAAACCATCAAGCCTAATCCATTTATTCTTGAACAAAGACCTTTGTGACACACATTGTTCCCATCCTTTGGTACACTCTTTTAAAGGGTCAAACAGTTTTTCAAAATCCATGTTTAAAGTCTCATTTTCAGTATTTGTTGAATGATAAATGACAGCTATCATAAAAAGAGTAGTGTGCATATAGATGACACATGCAGATTTAGGTACATGTTTCTTGAAGGAAGGTTTTGCATATGCTCCCAGACCTTGCCCCGACCACAGTCTCTGGGCCATTCCGAATAAAAGAAAAAATTATTTTGTAAGTTTTACAAATTTGTTATTCAATTAAGCTGTTTTTCTCTGTAATATTAACAGGAAAATAACATAAAATGTTAAGTAGTTTGTTATATTTGATTAGGAACAGTAGAAAAGAAGAAAAGTTGTGTTCTGTGCCCTGCTGTGCTGGGATCCTGAAAGGACAGTCATCAGCTAATGGAACATGGATTCCATGTAAAGGGAAGCTGAGGGACTTAGTCCAGGGCCCCCAGGAGAGCTAAGAGAACAGCAAGGGGAGCCAGGGGTGCTTTCACTTTGTGCTCTCACATCCTGTTGCTTTCACTATTTGAAAATTGACAGATTTGTTAAAATGTATGATGCAGGCAAAAGTAAAATAGGTATTGAAAAAGAGGAGTAGTTGGAAAGACTTTACAGAATAAGCAGGATTAAAACTTGACCCTGCTATAAACAATCTGCTGTTACAACTATATTAAAGTTATGAATATAAAAATGACTTTTAACATCTGCAATGTAAAGTCACCAGGGTGAATGTCTTGATTCTCTACAACACCGCTTACATTTGTCAATATGTCTTTCTCCCCTCCTCGATTAAATGATCCTAGAAGGCCAGTGCTGTGTTTCAATCATCTTTGTTTCCATGACCGCATTTCACATTGCCCCCTTTTCCAAGGTGTGGATTCTAAATACTTTGGCTTTAAAAAATTAGTCTCATTCAGTAACTATGGATAATCTTCTATCTGATTTCTACCACCTGCCTGGCATATAGTTGATGCTCGGTACATAGTTGATTAAGGAATAAATACACAAATAAATTCAGAATAATTAAATGATAGATGGATGGATACATTAATTGCCCTTCTTAAAACACACAGGATGCGATGCTTAGGGAGAAAGGAATAACATGGGAAGGGAATTACTACCTGAAGGAAATAAAAGCAAGTGAAGAATTATGGCACATTCTGTGGGAGAAAAGACGATGAAAGATGATGATTAGGCAATATTTAGTCAAAGTGTCAAAGATAATAAAACTCAGAAAGTAAGGGAATAGAATATATATAAACCTTCATAATTACTAAGAAGCTAATTTATAAATATAAGCATAAATAATATATTATCATTAGCATATTCAGATAATTAAAGATGTTATTGTTGATGGTCAGTAACATGACTCAGATGCTTAATATTGAACAAATACAAATATCCAGAAAAAACAGCCTCAGAGAAGTATATACTACTGTTACAAAATAGCATGTTACTTAAAAAGCGTTTCAGCAAAGAGAATTTGGCCATTGACTCACTATGAGAATGACTTTTTTTTCTTTCAAGTATGAAAGAAATGAGCCCTCTGTAGCAGCCTCTTTTTCAAAGCCAGTCAAGGGAGGGTTGAGTGATATTATCTAGAATTTAACTGGCATAACACAACTTCACAATATAGCATTTCACTTTACATTATGCAGTAAAGTAACATCTCCTGTTGTGTAAATTGAATTCACTTTCAGAAGATATAACCTGGCGAACCTGGGTTACTGAACTGAGATTTCTTACTTTATCTTTGAATTTTCCAGCATTAAGAAACATGGCATCATCAAATGCAAACATCAACATTTCTTAATACATAGAATGGTTGTAGTATCCCAACAATAAAATAATACCCATGTTATAAAGTTTGACAGTAAACCAATAACTAATACTGGCAGATGGACCAACTAGAATTCACTCTGTCACAAGCTCAGGAAAAAAAAAAAGTTAAAACGTAAGCATTTCTCAGTAAGTATTTTTTGAAAAAAGTGACAATTTATCATTTAGGGTGATTTCTTGTGTTGGGTTTGTATGGAGCAACCAACAATCTTCATATTTTTCTGTGAAGCCTTAGCTGAAATATAAATTCTGACATGGATAAGTTTAAGTACTTTTTGGCCATTTGATAGCCTTGTGATGGAAATAGTTCTGAAGGTACTACGCATAAAGCTTTTTGTGTATAATTATGCACATCAAACCCATATTCTTGACTTTATTTAAATGAATAAGGAGAAATGAACTAATATTCCAGGTAAGACTAGATATTACCATGTTAGACATTATAATGATTTTACTGGGCTGCAAATCAATATTTTATTTTTTAAGTGGCAATATAAATTTTGGTCCTAAGGCTTTGGAAATTTAAAACTGTTTTCTTTATTGTAATAAAATCTTACATTAAGTGGAGATAGGTAATTGTTAAGTACCACTTTAAGGTATTGTAAGAGAGCAATATGTTTATTGTTTTCAAGTCTACAAAATTATTGCAACTAACTGTTATCTAAGAAGATTCTTCTTCTATTGCATTGATAAAATAAATTGTATAATCAATGAAAAGAGTCATTTCAGCATTCCTTGAACAATTGATCCTCTATGAAGGGTTATGAGTTAGCTTTGGCACTAGGTGCAGGAGCTGCAAGGGCCAATAAGACCCAGCAGGTTCTCCTTGAGGAGATTCACAGCCTGTGGTCAAAGGGGAAGCAGTAGACAGACAGGCAAAAAACTGTCTCTGATGAAGTTGGCATGAATGATCAAGGTGCTTGGGGAGTAACAGGAGGGAGAGATTCCTTTTGCCTGGGGCACTCCAGAGGCTTTGTAGAAGAGGTAATGGGTGACATCTGAGCTGTGCTATGGAGAATGAGCTGCAGTTTAGATGTTAGAAAGAAAGGGTAAAGTAACAAGGAATGAATTGAAAATAAAGGTAACAACATGACCAGCATTAGTGGGGTGTGAGATGTTATTCTGGGAAATGTCAAAGAGCTGGATGGAACTAGGGCAGGATCTAGTCACTGTTTCTCTCACTGGGTTGAGAGAAAGGGGCGGTAACAGAAGATGGAATTGCAACATTAGGGTTTAGGGGTAGATTGTGAGATGTTTTCTGTGTGATTGGGAGCTTAGACTTTATTTTATAGGCAACTGGGAACCATCCAAGTTGTGTATGTACAAAAGAGCACTTTCAAAATATATGACAACAGTTTATCTGAGGCAGAAAATACTGTTTTCAAGCTTTTAAATTTAACTTGTTTCATAAGATCTCCTATTTTTGAATATTTTCCAATTTTTGAAGTCTAAAATATAAATATATGAATGCTTCTGAAAGGTTGCTAACTGCCATCTCTCCTCTCTGTCTCCCTTCAGAGACTGAAAGCCTTCTCAACAAATGGGAACCATTTTATTCTGCATGCAGAGGCAGACAGGACTTAAAGGAAAAGTCAGTTACCAGAAGTCAGGTGCCAGGTAGCTGTCTGACTTTGACAAAACCAGTTTTCTTCTTTGGGCCTCAGTTACCTTATGCGTAAAATGAGAAAATCTGTATCAGACAGTCTTTTAAGGTTCCTGTCTTTCTATGTTTAGCACTTAAATGTTCCAGGACTCTGATCTGTGTAAAGACCAATTTATATGCCCAAACAAATGACACTGGCCTTATATATAATTCAGGTCAGCCGAATTTGACAGAAGGTTCAATCCATTAGTGGAAGAAAGTGGTGTCTGAAATTATCCATATTCATTTATATTTCACAAGTACACAGATTTGCATTTAAAACATGATGAGAAATAGCTATTCAATTATCACAACATTAGAGGAATATTAGAGGTTTGGGTGAAGTAGAGTGGAAGAACGGGAGAATAAGTTCAGCTCTGCATATAATGACGTTAAGATCCCATTAGTAGAAATGACTAATAAGCAGGTAGAAGTGTGATTCTAAGCTCAAAAACATTTTACTCTGGAAACAAATTTGGGAGTCCTTGCACAAGGGGTTGCTGAGGCAGGGGAGTGAATGGGGAGATCTTGGGGAAAATATGCAGCCTTGAAAGAGAAGACAAGGGAGAAGGGAAGGAAGATGAGAAGTAGGAAAACCAGAAGGGAATCTGTGGGTTGGAGGGTGGCGGTGGCGGGGGGCGGCTCTTGGGCAATGGTGTTGGTCACAGGATCAATCCTGTCACATGCAACACATGGGCCAAGGAAGAGAGGGAATTTTTGGATGTTGCAGTTCCAGAAGACCAAAGAAAATCTTCAATAAATGTTTCAGTGGTATATGGGAAAACAAGATTGCAGAAGGCTGAGGACTTTAATTTTTATTCAGAATCCAACTTGTGTTTAGACATAACTAAGGATTAGACAATCCTTAAGTAGTAAATTCATAATAGCAGATTTTTAAGTCAATGGAAACATATTCTAGCCATCACAGATTTTTAGAAAAAATCAAACAATAGCAATTTATTTCCCAGTGGTGCAAATTTGACCATCTTTTCCCTCAGTATTTTACTCCTGAAGGCGACTGATGTATGGAAAGACTTATATCCAAGAGTATTCACTAAAGCATCATTTTAGTAAGTTGGAAACGACACAAATGCCCATAAATAAGGGAATGGTTAGATTGAATATGGTAAAATATTAACACATTGCACAATTTAGTGGCATGGGGGAAAAGAATAAGGTATAATATATAAGTATACATTATTTTATTTAAAAAAGCAGAATATTAAACTGAATATCCAAAATCACTGACTAATATTGTTTAACAAAAACATGAAAAAAATACATACACAGAGAAAAGACTGGAAGGAAATGCCCTAAAATACAACGGTAGCTGCTCTGAATAGTAATATTGTGGTTGGGCTTCATTTTATTCTTTATACTTTTTTATTTTTAAATTTTATATAAAATATATATTATACTTATTAGTAGGACAAAATTCAGTAACTCCTAATTTAAAAGACCAAAAGAGAGGACAATATAAATAACACGTGAGATTTTTTTCCTTAACAACACATACATGCAGCTGTACACATACATGTACGTGCACACATATATATCCCTTCTTTTAGCTTAGAAGAAGCAGAAATATACTCTAGTCGCTGCTTATGGAAATTGGGCAGACCTGGCCCTGTGCCCCTTGGGTTTGGTGAATAAGTGACCTACCTACATCAGGCTTCAGAACAAAAATGGGCTTGACAATTGTTTAAAAACAATGTTGTTTAAATATCTTTTTAATAGAACTCAATGGAAAATACATGAAATAAGTAAACACGAGGAGTTGGTAAATCTCTCTTCAGAAATTCCAGCTGATAATTATTTCAGACATTTAAATAATGAGTTTTCAGTGATTCTGTTATCTAAAAAATGTGTGCCCTGATTTAACCTAAGTGAGACAAGGAGGGAGCTACACAGTAATAGATTTCATAAAATGGTCCAACTTAGCAAATCATGAAACTACCTATCATGATTTGAAAAATTTCTTAATGCCATTATTCATACACATCCAAGAATCATTTTAAAGTTCCATTTAAATCCTGTGCCTTACTTTCCCTTATTTTCAGCTCATGATAAACAGGAATAAGATTAAGTTGTATCTTCATAATTAATTTATTGGGTACTAAGCAGGAAATCTTAAGACCTATAGATTTGTATAAATTCTCATTGACCTTAATTACATCTAAATGAGCTAAGCTGCACGGCTGTGTAGAGCACTGAGGTGAAGAGAAGGCATCAAAATAGGACAGTCTTCAAATCAGGTAGTGTATTCCAAAAGGTTTATAAAACAGACAAAAATGAAATAAAGACATTATGCTAATTCTGAATACAGAATATATTGAGAGAGATTTTAAGAACGATTCTGTCTTTCTGTCTGTATGTCACCAAATGCCTAACCAAAATGCCCCAAGGTCAAAATAATAGTCTAGGTCCATGGAAGGGAAATATTCTATAATTTAGCATGAAATATATTTTCTCTGCTCCCATTTTCTGATTCTAAGGTATAAAATGGAAAGAGACATTTCTGGCAATTGTCTCAAACCATCCCCAAGCAGCAAAAGGCACCATTCAGAAGACATCCTCAGCTTCACAAGGAGGAGCAAGTATGTTTGTCATCAGTGGTGGTAATAGAGTAGAGGGGGTGGGGGGCTTTACGGTGAGAACATTCAGTCTATGGAGCCTATGCAGAAGTGGTATCTTTGAAACATCTGTAAGCAGATATTTGGTCAGACCTTGAACATGAGCCGCAGTAACTTTAAAAATGGTTGAGTGAATTTTAAATGCCACTAGATTTAATATTTCAACATTTCATCTTTGGAGCTGGGACACAGTCCAATTCTTTATATAGTGATGAGGCATTATAGTCCCAAGATGGACAGAAATTTCTGGGGGGCAAGTCTATTTGTGGAAGTGGGTGGGGTGACTCCCAGTTCCAGGGAGCAGAATGGAGAAGAATGGACTCTACAGGTTGGGTAAAAGTGAGCGTGGATTTCAGCTGCACGAGGCATGAACTGGCCAATGTATGCATGAAAGTCAAGGTCTGAAGCAACAGCGTCAAGGGAGTTGCTGACAAAGTATAACATGGTCTGAAATGAAGTGAATATGTTGGAACAATGAAGATTAGCTAGTGGAATTCTACCGGAGGGATCCAAATGATTCCTACAGACAATGGCATGATGATGTAGGGGTGCCATAGTATAGGTGAGTGAGGCAGTGACATGGCAACCAAGGGCTGAGACCAAGAATGCAGAAAGAGGAAATTTGGTTTAGGGTTACATATTAAATAGGTACAATTTATATTATATACATGATTGGAAAATAAATATTGAAACCTAATTTAATAAAATGTTTTAGCACTGTATAAATTATTGATATGAAATCATTGTATTCCAGGGCCTATTATGGTCAAGCAGAGTGTTTTATTCTCTGTAGGTTTCTTAAATTCTAGTAATTATAGTTAAGGATGTTAAGTTCTAAAACACTTTTTTGCCTCCTAAATAATTTTAAACTTGTGAGAATTAAATGAATTAATAGCTATAAAGCATTGAATGTCTGTGTCCCTCTAAAATCCATGTGGAAACCTACTCCCTATTGTGGTAGTATTAAGAAGTATCAAAGTGATTGAGTCATAAAGGCTCCACCTTTGCGAATGGAATACATGTGTTATAAAGAGGCTTTGTAGAGCTGGCTGGCTCTTTCATCTCTTCTGCCATGTGAGGTTATAGTGAATGTCCCTTTTCCCCTTTATGCCAGGTGAGGACACTGAAGGTGTGACTGGTAAGAAACAGGCCTTCACCAGACACTGAATCTGCTAGCACCTTGATCTTGGACTTCCCTGCTCCCAGAACTGTGAGAAATAAATTTCTGTTGCTTACAAATTACCTAGTCTAAGAATTTTGTTATAATAGCATGACAAGACTAAGACAGGTGGTCACTGAAAACCTCCCAATACATCCTCACTTTTCTTGCAAATAAAGGATAAAATCTGAATAAAATAACAAGATCGGGAAGTAGAAATCCATTCTCTACTACTTCTGGTAAGTAACTAAATAAAGCTGCTTTGAGGAAGGGCCAGAGTTAAGATTTTGCTAACATCTAATTTCCTGAGATACATGTAACTGAAAGACTGTTATTTTATTTTGAAGCAAACTGAATGAAGATTCCTGAAGTGACCCACTCTTGCTACTGACAACCCATAAGATAAAACCATTTTCTTAAAAAAAATTATTAATTGCCTCTTCTCTGAGATATTCATTCATGAATAAAGGATGTGTAGGGGGCCAGAGAGAAGAAATTCACATTCACAGACCTGACAACCTTTCCTGAGCTGCCTTTATCTCAGTCTCCAAAAGTTTATGACTCCCTCCCTCTTTAGTGCCACACCTACAACCATTTACTAACAAGAATACTTAATATTCTACAATATACTATTTATCTTCATGTTTTTTCCTATCCCAGACTAGGAGTTATTTGAGAGCAAAAGCAAGTCTTATTCATCTAATGTTTCCAGCCTACTGCATAATACTTAGTATACGAAAGGGGCTTAATAAGTGCTGAGTCATTTACATTTATTATTTCGTTGAAACTATTATCCTGGGAGACAGATATTACTGTGCTTAGTTTAATGATTAAGAAATAGGATTCAATAGGTTGGATAAATTGTCTACAGACACACGGACTTCAGTGGAAGAGTTTAGGTTGAACATATTTACATTTTACCCATTCTAAGGCGAATTTTTCTTTTCATACATAAAAAGCTCTGAAATAGGGATGTTTCCCCACTGATGGCAAGTTTTAGTCACTGTCTTTTAGGTGACGTGATGTGGTTTTCATTTTTGTGCATTTGAGGACCCAGTCATGGCTCTCCATATTGTTTTCACTCCGGTTGAGTTCAGGGTGTGCTTGGAGTTGCATATGATGAGCTTAACTGTTGTTTATAATATCTACCAAGGGAGAACCTGCTTGAACCCAGAAGTCTGGGGCTGCAGTAAGCTATAATTGTGCCGCTGCATTCCAGCGTGGGTGACAGAATGAGAACTCATCTCTAAAAATGCAGAAAAATATGGCAACAGAAAAGCAGAACATAACTGGATACTAGTGAAGCAAATATTCCCAATTAGAAGAATGCTGAAATTCTATATTTTTTTGCTAAGCAATAACCAAATACATTTAGAACCTACCAAAGGAACATATACCCACAAATAGATAAAGCTGTGTTAACAATATTTTGAAATCAGTTTGCAGGATGGACGGGCACTAGAAAGCTGGAAAGGTGAACATAGCAGGAAAACTCTGGGCACTGATACTTTCAGCTGAAAGGAGAACAATGGTGAGGGAGAACTAGCAGCACAATTCAACAGAATCTTCTATGATGATGGAAATGTTGTATAACATATACTGTCCAATACAGTAGCTGCTAGCACATGTGGCTATTGAGCATGTGAAATATGGCCAGTGCAAATAAGAAAATAAATTTTAATTTCATTTTGGTTAATTTAAATGTAAAAAGCCACATGTGCATAGCAGCTGCTCTTTTGGACAGCACAGAACTAGACAGCACTTTGCAAACCAATCTTCTTCTTCAGGGATGCTGATGATTACTAAGTTAGATGGCAAAGGGAGTTTCAGTCTCTTTTGAAAAGTGCAAATAGAGCCACTTCACAGTGTTTGTGGGGGTTAATGAGATGCTATATGGATTGTGCTTAACATAAAGGCTGGTACATGGGCAATGAGAAGAAATGAAGGTAGTAGTCATAGTGAACATAGGAATAGTAGTAGTTGTGATATTATTTTTGTCTTTGCTGACAAACAGAAAGGTCTGAATATTTCAATAAGCAGGAAGTCAGAAAGAAATTACCCCTGCCAAAATGATAGCAAACTGCCTGGAAATTAGGAAGTTCATTAGGCTATCTATAAACTCAGCAAATATTGATCAGCCTGAAATTTTCACAAGGTAAATTACTGCACATGAAATGTTTCCAGAGATATATCTGCAGTAAAAAAAAGTTGCAGTGTCTTGTCCCCTCCTCTAATTCTTAAAAAGAATTCCAGATTACTCCTAGCATGCTAGAGTTCTAATAAGGATAGGATCTTTTTACTAACCACAAAGAAGGATATTTTGTTTGCCAAGGGGAACTTTGGATAAATACTAATAAGAAGGGATGTCCTTGTTGAGCTCACACTAAGGGCAAGCCTGTTTTTTGTAACTGTTGTGTAGCCCTTCAGATAATTTACTGGCTTATGTTCATTAGTTAATATACATCAGGTGTGTGTGTGTGTGTGTGTGTGTGTGTGTATAAAAAGACACAAGACTAAAAAGGACAATGAAGACAAGGATAGGGTAATATCATGGCATCTCTACCCACCCAGATCTTTGATCTAGTTTAAAGACGCTAGGGAGAAATGAGTTAAGAAGAGAACAAAGAGAGCTAAGCAGTTTTTCAACCTTTGCAGAGAATCCAAGGCCACTTATACATCTGGAAAACTGGCAGCCTTGGGAACAGTGAAAGGTAGCACCTTAAACACATGCATTAGCAGTTTGATGTATACCATCAGAAAGGACTGTGGCAAGGCTGCCTCAAGCAGAGGACATGGATAATGAAACACTCAAGTAGCACAGGAAAAACTGAGTTGAACTTGCCTGGGCAGTAGCATTGAAGGACCACCCTGTTTACAACATCCCAGAAACAACTTGAGGAAAGGCCTCAGAAAGGGGGCTGAGGTCCTCCTGATCAGATGAGTTCAGTATAAGCAGGCATTAAAGTGACCTAATTTGTCCTCACAGGATGATGGTGATGCCAGAGGACATTGGGGTACACTAGCTGTTTTGTTACTTTGGAGTTCCTGTTATTATTCAAACCTTTTTGAGTTTTTACAGTTGTATGCCACAACGATTTAGGGTGGAGTCAGTCCAGGGTAGCGCTGGCACCAATAAAGGGCTGTTTGTTGAAAGCCTGCTCATCATTTGCCTTTTTATTGCCACCAGAACAACAGCAACTAGAATCACTAAATCTAACACTTGAATAAAGGCTCTTCAGAGGGCTTAACAGTGGCAATTACCAAACAGTCCACACCAACGGTTCTTGGCAGGAAGTGAAGAACAAGAAGCAAAGAATTACTCCATGAAGTGAAAAATTGGGGAAGTGCTTCAAATAGAAAATATGTAAATTTACAAAATGGGAGGACCACCAGCACAAACAACTGTTCTCTTGAGAAATAAAAATCCAATAAAGCTTAAGAATATACCCAGCCTCTTTCAGGAGCACCCTATTTAAAATGAAACGTTAAACCACAATGGGAGATAAACTGCAAGCTTATCTGTATTGTTTGACTCAACCTACAATGGTCGAAATAAGATTTTTTTTTTTTTTTTTGCCTTTTCTGACAAAGGTCAGATTGATTGAAAGTCCTATTTCACTGACACTTTCCTATTCTCTGGGAATGGTCAGTTGTCATAACGTAAGGATAGACAGGGGGACATTTATTTCCTTCCATCCCTTAAATTTGATGTTTCAGTTTTGATGATCACTATGCCAAAATTTTACCTAGAACTGCTGCTCATATCCTGGCCATGTCATTTAATTAACAAAACTGAAATACTTAGCTTGGCCATGTAATATGGGTAACAAAAATAAGAAATGATTTTAAACAGTATTAAGCAAACTTCATGAAATGAATTATTTTTGAATAATGACTGGGTATTAAAAAGGATTAGAAAGAGAAAGAAAGGAAGAAAGTTGGAATTGCACAGGTCAGAGGAAACGGATCAAAAGGTAAGGAGTACATAAGGTGTTCTGAGTTTAGTTGACAAATTGGACATAAATAAATCACTGGGACCAGATGGCATTCACCCAAGAGTTTTGAAGGAACTCAAGGATGAAATTGCGGAGCTGTTGGCCAAATGTGTAAACTGTCGTTGCAAATAGTCACCTTGTGAGAGTACTGGGAGACTGCTGATGTGATTCCCATCTGTAAGCAGGACTCTAGAGAAAACCCTAGGAACAAGATGTAGATCAGCAAGACTGGCTTTCCAGGCATAGAAAGATGAAAAGAATAATAAAACAGGGTCAGTGCCACTGAACACCTTTATGTAACTCACTTACTGGGGTAAAAGCTGCATAGTTTTGGTAAGAAGAAATCATGCCACCGCTATGGCATGGCTGAGTTCTGAGGTATTAAACAATAATTGTGTGGCCAAATTATAGAAATAATGTACTTTTCTTTTTAAAGCACTTGGAAAAGATTTACTTAAAATTGCTGCTTAACAAAATATACCTGAGTTAGCATGAGGTTACTTTCTGTCACATATAAAAAACTAACAATGACAGAAAACACAGAGTTTGGTCGGGCGTGCTGGCTCATGCCTATAATCCCAGCACTTTGGGAGGCTAGGCAGGAGGATCACTTGAACCCAGGAGTTCAAGACCAGCCTAGGAAACATGGTGAGACCCCATCTCTACCAAATAAAAATTAGCTGGGCATGGTGGTGAACACCTCAAGTCCCAGATACTTAGGAGGCTGAGGTAGGAGGATTGATTGCGGCTGAGAGATTGAGGCTTCAGTGAGCTGTGACAGTGCCACTGCACCCCATCCTGGGTGACCAAGTGAGATCCTGGTCTCAAAACAACAAAAACATAAACAAAAACACCACAGAACTCTTAAGGAACATTTTCCTTGGTGTATCCTATAGATGTTGTGAGATAGTCTTATTTTTGTAAATTGATTTTCATGGAAATTTAAAGTGGAAATTTTAAATTTATATATCCTCCTAATTTCTAGCCAGCAAGGATCTATCAATCCAAAATGCTAAGAGTGAGAAATTTCAAAAGGATATTTGAATAGGAAAAAATATGTTGGGCTAATTTCAATGTGTATTTCAAAAGGAGACTTATAACTTGCCTCTCAAGCAGGTTCTGGTAGTCACTGTAGTTTAAAGCTCTAACAGAACTGAGGATATCATTAGGGAGAATGCCTTCAACAAATCAGGAGCAGCTGCAGGGCACAGGGCTTTGCATGCAGAATGGAGCAGCGATGAACCCACCTAGAGTGCCCATACCTTGTGCCAGCTGCAGTACGTGTGTATCCTCATTCATCACACTGACTGTAAAGTAGATGACACTTTAAAACTTTGGATCCTATAATTAGCAATACTGTATTGTACACTTACAAATTGTTATAATAGATCTCAGGTTAAATGGTTTTACAATAATTAAAAAGGGTAATAGACTTGATGTTTTAGAAAATACATATTTCTACAAAACAGGCAAACACTTGTTATAAGTGTTTTTTTCATGACAACATAAATCTTGCCTTAGTTTCTTTTTAAACATATCAATTGACCCACTATTTTCTCTCTCCTTAGGATAATTTTGTATTTTCTATTTCTAGAAGGTGAATGTAATGTGTAAAGGCAAAATAAAAACACTACTCATGTGACTGACATGCATTTTCTTCTGTTGCAGATATAAGAGAATAAAGTGAAGAGAAATGAACTTTCTCAAAGTCATATTGTTTAGAGAGAGTAGAAATAAGATTAAAAACGAATGTCAGTTTGACACTAAATTCTGTGCCTTGAAAGTGGTCATTAATGTCTAATTATTTGATTTAAATTTATTCCCATTAAAAAAGGTAGTCTTGAGCAAAACAGACTCTGCTTTTCTGATAGTATTGCTCCAGCTGTTACTACTCAGTCATCTTAGTTGCATACTTTCTGCTGTCTGAAAGAATCATTAACCATTTCCCAGTTAAGCTTCCTTTAGTTCAATTCTAAGAGCTTAAAATTTAAATAGGCTCAACAAAGATACAAACAATCAGGTTTTCATCTATTGCTATTTATTAAAATAAATTAAAACAAAACTTCTGTTTTGAATCAGAATGGAATTTCAGAAAATGTTCACGATATGATTTGCCTGTGTCCCTGCCCAAATCTCATCTTGAATTGTAACTCCCACAGTTCCCAAGTGTTGTAGGAGGAATTTGGTGGGAGGTGATTGAATTATGGGGGCAGGTCTTTCCTGTGATCTTCTCATGATAGCAAATGAGTCTCATGAAATCTGATGGCTTTAAAAAATGAGAGTTTGCCTGCACAAGCTCTCTCTTTGCCTGACACCATCTATGTAAGATGTGACTTGCTCCTCTTTGCTTTCTGCCCTGATTGTGAGACTTCCCCAGCCACATGGAACTGTAAGTCCCATTAAACTTCTTTCTTTTGTAACCTGCCCAGTCTCGGGAATGATTCCTTAAAGTTTTTATCAGCAGCATGAAAATGGACTAATACAGTAAATTGGTACTGAGAGGGGTGTGGCTGAAAAGATAACTGAAAATGTGGAAGCAACTTCGGAAGTGGATAACAGGCAGAGGTTGGAACAGTTTGGACGAAGACGACAGGAAGACAGAAGTCAGGAAAAGGTGGGAACGTTTGGAACTTCCTAGAGACTTGTTGAGTGGCTTTGACCAAAAGCCTGATAGAGACAATAAGGTCCAGCTGAGGTGGCCTCAGATGGAGATGAGGAACTTGTTGGGAAATTGAATAAAGGTGGCTCTTGTTATGTTTTAGCAAAGAGACTAAAGCATTTTGGCCCTGTCCTAGAGATTTGTGGAGCTTTGAACTTGAGAGAGATGATTTAGGATACCTGGCAGACTTTTTCTTTAGTATTAGTTAGGCATTTATTACTGAAAATAGAGAAAATTTTTTGAAAGTTTTTATGCATCATGGATATCTTTAAGATAGTGGTTAGTACTCTGCATCGTGTAGAAGAAATTTCTAAGCAGCAAAGCATTCAAGAAGTCACTTGGATACTGCTAAAAACATTCAGTTTTATAAGGGAAGCAGAGCATAAAGGTTCAGAAAATTTGCAGCTAGACAATGTGATAGAAAAGAAAAACCCATTTTCTGAGGAGAAATTGAAGCCAGCTGCAGAAATTTGCATAAATAACAAGGAGCTGAATGTTAATTCCCAAGACAATGGGGAAAATGTCTCCAGGGCATATCAGAGGTCTTTGCGGCAACCCCTCCCATCACAGGCTTGGAGGCCTAGGAGAAAATGGTTTTGTGGGCCAGGCCCAGGGTCCCCATGCTGTTCAGTTGAGAGACTTGGTGCCCTGCATTCCAGCCATACCAGCTGTGACTAAAAGGGGCCAAGGTACAGTTCAGGCTGTTGCCTCAGAGGATGGAAGCCCCAAACCTTGGCAATTTCCATGGGGTGTTGAGCCTGCAGGTGCACAGAAGTTAAGAATCGAGGTTTGGGAACTTCTGCTGCCTAGATTTCAGAAGATATATGGAAACAGGTGGATGCCAAAGTAGAAGTTTGCTGCAGGAGCAGGGCCCTCATGGAAAACCTCTGCTAGGGCAGTAGAGAAGGGAAATGTGGGGTTGGAGCCCAGACAGAGTCCTACTGGGGCACCACTTAGTGAAGCAGTGAGAAGAGGGCCACTGTCCTCCAGACTCCAGAATGGTAGATTCATGAGAACTTGCACCTGGAAAAGTCGCAGACATTCAACACCAGCTTGTGAAAGCAGCCAGGAGGGAGGCTGTACCCTGCAAAGCCACAGGGTTGGAGCTGTCCAAGACCGTGGGAACCCACCTCTTGCATCAGCATGACCTGGAATGTGAGACGGAGTCAAAAGAGATCATTTTGGGGCTCTAAAATTTGACTACCCTGCTGGAATTAAGACTTGCATGGGACCTGTAGCCCCTTTGTTTTGGCCAATTTCTCCCATTTGGAATGGGTGGATTTACCCAATGCCTGTACCTCCATTGTATCTAGGAAGTAACTTGCTTTTGATTTTACAGGCTTATAGGTGGAAGGGACTTGGCTTGTTTCAAATGAGACTTTGGACTGTGGACTTTTGAGTTAATGCTGAGATGAGTTAAGACTTTGGGGACCTGTTGGGAAGGCATGACTGGTTTTGAAATGTGAGAACATGAGATTTGGGAGAGGCCAGGGCAGGAAGATATGGTTTGTCTGTGTCCCGACCCAAATCTCATCTTGAATTATAACTCCTACAATTTCCATGTGTTGTGGGAGAAACCTGGTTGGAGGTGATTGAATTACAGGAGCGGGTTTCTCCTGTGCTGTTCTTGTGACAGTGAATGAGTCTGACGAGATATGATGGTTTTAAAAAATGGGAGTTTGCCTGCAAAAGCTCTCTTTTTGCCTGCTGCCATTCACGTAAGATGCGACTTGCTCCTCCTTGCCTTTCACCATGATTTTGAGGCTTCCCCAGCCATGTGAAAGTGTAAGTTCAATTAAACTTCTTTCTTTTGTAAATTGCTCAGTCTTGGGTCTGTCTTTACCAGCAGCATGAAAACAGGCAGGTTTAGTTCAAACTGAAAGATACAGAAATGTAGGCATAGGGAAAATGTGTTTGCTTGAGGTCACAGAGCTTACACATGGTAGAGCTGGAAATGGTCGGAGGAGCTAGAGAGCTGTATATGCTCACTATGGGTCCTTTTCTAAAGATTGGCCTGCTGATAGAGTGAGACTCTGCAAGGCCTAGAAGAGATCAGCTGCTACAGAGATAAGAGAGGAATGGTGAAACCAAAGTCTGTATAGTGTTAGAAGATTTTGTAGTCCTAGCTCAGTCAGAATGGAGAAACCTCACAAAGTTTCTTGGGCAATAAAGGTATCTGAAATGTCAGAAAGGCTGCAACTTAGAAATCAGAATGATTTCTCAAAGTAAGAGGCACATCACTGGGTTAAGTTCAAAATCAAAATAAACCGCCCTAGCAAATAAATAATTCCAAATCTGACAGGGTCAGTAATCTGCTAGTAATTTAACTCCCTGCCAAAACAAACGCAGCACTCTTTAAAGAAAAATAATACAACAATTCACAGTATAATAAAAAAATTGGGAAAAAAAACCACCCCAAAATGTGACCTGTAGTTAAAAAAAATCAGTCAACTGAAATTAATGCCAAGATGATTAAATATTAGAATTAGCAGACAAAGACTTTAAAGTATCTTGACTACGTTAGGGAAAGTATGGCCATAATGAATGAACAAACGAGGAATTACAGAAGAGCAACAAAGTTGTAAAAAGGAACAAATGTAATTTCAGAACTAAAAATTATAATATCCAAAATGAAAAACTGACGAAATGGAATTAGGTTGAAGGTAGAATAAAAAAGGCCAGTGAATGTATAGACCAATCAATAGGAAGCATCCTATTTCAACTACACAGAGAAAAACAATTTTAAGAAATGAACAGAGCTTCAATGACCTGTGAGAAAATATCAAGCAGTCTACCACACATGTAACTGAAGTTCTAGAAGGTGAGGAGAGAATGCTCCTAAACAATCCAAATTTGGTGAAAAACAAACTTAAGCGATTCAAAAGCTCATTGGACCCCAGGTAGGATAAATATAAAGAAAACCTAAACTAGGCACATGATGGTTGAACTAATGAAAAGCAATTAAAGCAGCCAGAGAAAAGCAACATATTATATACAAATAAAAACAAACGAATGACGGGGTTTATATGGACGCAGATCTAACACATACGACAACCCTAGCACAAAAGATGTGTGCATGGCAAGTAGAACTCTACTGTTTCAATAATGTCACATTTTACATGAAATAATACAACATTAACTCTAAATTATGCCCAGTTAAGGATGTATATTGCAATCTTTAGAGTAACCACCAAAAACGAATGACAAAAGCCACAGCTGAAAATTCAATTAAAAGAGGAATTAAAATTCAAGAGAGCAGGAATAGAGAAAAAGAGAAATAAAAAACTAATGGGGCAAATAAAAGAATAACAAAATAATAGCTCTAATTCCAACCACATCAGTAATTATATGAAATGAAAATAGACTAAATATTTTAATTAAAAACCCATATTACCAGGCTGGATAAAAAGGCAATCCAATTATATGCTGACGGTAAGAGGCACACTTTAAATGTAAACACAAAGGTGAACTAGAAGGATAGAAAAAGACAAGTCATGCAAACAGCAAAAGAAAGTCATATTGATACGAGACAAACTAGACTTTAAGAAGTGCTACTAGAGATGAGGAATACTTCATGATGATGAAAAGCTGAATTCATCACAATTATGCATGCCTTATATCATGACTGCATGACCCAAAATGAACAGAATCAAAGTCAGAAATAGATAAATATATAATCATAGTGAAATATTTTAATACCACTCTTTCAGTAACTTATGGAACAAAAAGACCACACACACACACACAAAAATCAGCCAGAAAATGCATTTGAACAACATTAAATGAAAGGAAGCTTACATTTATTCTATTCTACTAAAATGTAATTTATATAAGCTTCCAAATTATATCCTATTTCCAGTCTCTCTGTATTAGCTGTATAATCATCTGCAACATTTTTACCCAACCTTTGATTAATGAGTACCGTATTTTGTATCTGTCAGTGGTTCAAGACTCCTGAAAAAGAATTATAAATTGGGCTGGGCTAGGCCAAAAGACAACTGTGAAGTAGGAAAAATCTGTCTCCAATCTGTGGGAATTTATCTTATGCCATCTCCTATGAACTTCCACCCACAATCCAAATGCATAAATGAGAAGTTATCACAGCCCTCCTTTTATTTCCAGAAAACAGGCATGCATTGTAACAGTCTTCTGTAATCATATTTAATGATTATTTAGTTGTTTAACAAAATATTAAATCTAATAATGGGCATGTTAGTCCAGGAGAGAAAGGAGGACAAGTTTATGAAAGCCATTGAGGTTGATATTGACCTGGAGGGATTGGGGAGAGGGTAAGAGATGGTAGCAGGAGGTGGGAGCTGGTACTCTCTTTGAACTATGTTTCTTTATAAATACGAAGGCATATTTGAAAACATGCTTTCAAAAAGGAATAAATGCAGATAACATAAAATTTGTTCAATACAAATGTTTATCTTGAAAATAAGAATCCTTGCTTATCTTTGCTCCAATTATCAACTGACCTTATTATTAACTATCTTGTTAGGATAATTTTAATGTCTTGGAGCTAGAAAGTGAAGATAAAAATATTTAAAAATCAACATAATTTCCTTCACAAATTGGACTTTTCATGGCTTGTCAAAAACTACATGTACAAAATTCACAATAGAGTCCTCCTTCTCCAGGTTCTGCCCTCATCCCTGAGTACTTCTAAACACACGCAGCCCATTTAAGGTTGGTGCCTTTACTTGCTAACTGCCTGCCATGTCCAAGGACAGAGACCCTATAAAAAGCTTGACTCAGCCTCTCACCTTCTATTGGAATTACCTCTGGTTTCTAGCTTATTAGTTTCACATCTGTATTTCTCTTCTTTCCATAGGCTCAACTGTAGGACAAAGACTCAGCAATGCTATAGATTGCTGCCTCTCAGACTGCCAAGCTACTTTCCAAGGGACAAGTGATTCAAGCTTCAGAGACACAGTAGCCTACCTAGTTCAGCTTCTGGACCTCCACATTCCTGGGACAGGGAAGAATACTCCTGTCTACACATTTACCATCTAGTATAACGGCAGATAAAATGCTGTGTTACTAACAAAAAGTTAGTGACTAAAGTACAGAAGCATTAAAGTAGCACTTCAAAGCACAATGATTATCATAAAGTATCTAGAGACTGTGGTTCAAATGAAAGACATGAACTTTATTATTGGTTTCTATAATGAGTGCAGGTGGGAGGCCATTCTGTTTCAAAATATAAAATGCGAAAAGGTACTTCAAAAACCCCAAGTGGCTGCAAAACTGTTTATATTAATAACCACAATGTTTTTTTATAACTGACCCAAACATCATCAAAACTCCCATCCCCTCCTCATTGTTTTCTCTGGCCCTTGATTGGTTCTGTGCCTGACAAATTTTTCTTTTCTACTTTTCTGATATACACTTTTAGGCAATGCCAAGCACTTGTGAGACGGCTTCCTGGGGTCAGAGGTAGGCTGAGGAGGGCTTAGCGGCAGGAGTTTTAGAAGCAGGTAGGGGAGGTAAAATTTCTCTACTAAAAACTCCCGTGGAAAAAAAATGCATTTCTTTATTTTATTTTCCTATGAGAAGCTAATAAGATTGACAAAGGGATTAAACCCACAGCTTTGGCCTCATTAGCACCACACACTTTTAAAAAATAGAATAAATATGTACATTTTTAATCTAACTACTGCAATACTGCTATTTTCTTAGTAATTTAAGTGTCATTATTCAAGACATTTTCCCAAAAGGCACAAAAAGAAGGCTTTTTCTTTTTAATCATGGTGACTATATCTAATACCATTTAATAATAATATAAAGAAAATAAAATTTTATTTAGAAATAAGCAACTAGCTTTGTATAGCATTTCCTATACACCAGTATGTTTGCGTTTTACTCATATTTATTTTGACCTCATGAGTATCCAAAGATGTAGGTATTATAAGTATTCTCATTTTTCTAGATCAAGATATCGAGGCATTGAAGGTTAAGTAATTTGCCCAAGGCCGCATGGTTAGTATAGCGATGAAGTTGGGATCTGAATCAGGCATTTCAGATCCAGAATTATTTTTCCTAATCACTGTACTACATTGCCTTTCTTAAGGCATGCTCTTGAGTGGCATTTCCCACACTTTAAAGTATGTATGAATCATCTGGCTATCTTGTTAGAATGCAAATGCAGATTCCAATTCCATATTCAGCATTCTGGGGTGAGGCCTGAGATTTTGCATTTTTAACAAGTTCCCAGGTGATACTGGTCTTTGAGCTACAATTTGAGAAAAATATTACAATCTTCAAGCTATATCACTGTCTGTTCTGGAAAAGCCTTTTTTTATTTTAATAAGGGGGGGCTGGGATTGATGAGAGAGAAGAAATACTTAGGAATTAAAAACCTGCATGTAAATGTGTCTATATATTCTACAGCTAAAAAATTCTACAGAGGGTGGCTTTTATTTTAAGTAGGCTTAATACAATCATAAAATTACCTTAGATGTCTGAGTGCAGTTCTAATTTAAAAAGTTAAGTAGTATTCCAGGAAACTCATTAAAAATAGAAAAAAACACCCCTCCATTTCTGAATATACTTAATTTTCAAGTTTTCAGGTTTTAACTATAAAGCATTTCTTCTGATAATGAAATCAAAGTTCATTACTTTCTCTCATATTTGATGAAAGTAATAGCATCCTTCAACACCCTTCAAAGAGTTGTTACAGGGGAAAATCCCACAGATAAGCCTGGAAGTGGACAAAAAGGGAACTTGGCAACTTTCTGAGCAGATAGGAACATGCCCCCAAAAGTGCTGTCATTTGTCTATTTCCTGATATTCTCCCAAAGCAACCCTAATCCTTTAGCTCTTGAAATCTTTAGGCCTTCAAGTTCCCTGTTAAAATACAAATAATGTGTTTACAGTTAACACCACACAGGGACAGCTTTCCAACCAGCATCCCTAGTTGACTCAGTTCTCAAAGTCCAACAGGAGGGGTTACTAGCAAAAGGCAGAAATCCCTGAGTACGAGTTCCATCAAGTTCAGTGTGTCAGACTTACAATTTCTCACAGGCTAGCCTGAGCATTTATTATTTAACTCACTTCCAAGAGTCAGGTATTATAGACTTACAGCTTCTATATGAGCTGAATTGCCCCCTTGGAATCAGTGAGGTAGGTTCTGTGTGTGTGTGTGCACGCGCGTATGTGTGTTAAGCAAAAGAAAACACCTATTTGGTTTATGAATACCTTTATTACACTCCCTGCTGATTCAATGAACTTTTGATTAGCATTCATGATTACTAACTTCATTTAAGGAAATACGTGTGTGAGTGATTCAGTAATTATTTGAGACACTTGCAGATAGGAGGACTTTCAAAGGCTGACTAAAGGTGTGAAGGCAGATCACAGTTTGTCCAATTTCTTTTGACTTTCTTTAGATGCTAATACCTGCTAATTAGAGAGAGCAAGCAAAGCAGTGGTTGGTAACTCACTTTTAAAATTCATTATCTTCTGAAAGCAGACTGTTATTTCTCAAAGGGTAAGGGTAAGCAGTTCTGACTATTTCTTGGGTATTCTACTGGCTTTGCAAATCACATTTAGCAGTGTTATATGTAGGTGTTTAATCAGAAGCTTATTCCAAAATTATTTATGTAACTGGTCAGTCAAAAGCAAGAGAAACACAGTCTTGGAAGCAAAAAAAAAAAAAAAAAAGAAAGAAAAAAAACAGATGGTAAATGGCAACGTTGATCCCAGATTCTGCAGCATCTACCATTGCCATGACCCAGACAGGTTAAGCCTGTAGCTTGTATTTTGTTGTGACTTGAAACATTACGTGTCTTAAAGTATGTTCTCATTACTTAAAGCCGATGAGCTGAGTGCATGTACTCACTTAAATTCTTAAGGAGACACAATCAGTAGTTTTTATTTTTTTTTTGGAAGGTGTCTTGTAAATAATACTAGGAGAAGAAAACAGATATAGATGAAAGCTAAAATCCATAGAAAATTACCAAAGATTTCCTGAAATAGAGTTTTGGCATCATGTAGATAAAATTTTTATATAGTTAAGTGAACTCTTGCATTTTCCACAGACTGCAGCCAATTTTCAAGACCATCAAATAAGAATTATACCAAATCTTAAGCATTCAAATACTTAAAGAAAAGCATAAGTGAAATAAAATTGATTTTTTAAAACCAGGTAACTTCTTCATACTACATGTGAGACAAGTTTACATATTAAATTAATAATTTATTAATTTTCTTATCTGAGAGCAAATTTGGCTGAGTACAGCTAGATATTCTGTATATTAGAACACAGAACACAGCGTAGGCCTTGCAAAAAAAAAAAAAAAAAGTTAGGTAAAACTAGCTTTTCTTTTTGCCAAAAACAATTTACACTTGGCCTCACAAAAATAGGAGCATAATTTTGAAATGAGAGGATGTTATTAACTCCTCTGATAGTTAGATTGAAATAATTGCAAGACTGTACAATTAAAACATTTTTCAAATTCTAATTCTAACCATGCTTAAACATGCAGTAAGAAAATGCCCCACACATTTCGTATCTAGTCAGTGAAACCCAGGTTTTGTCATGATCAAGATTCTCAGGAATATAAGCTATGTGTGATTTTTTCAAATGTCCTAAGACATGTCTTTCTTTATTGTTGATTTTTGTGATAATTATGCCTTGTTGACTTCTTTTGAACCAAACATATTCGTATTTTATATCTAATTAATAGATGTAATAATCAATCACCTCTGGTACAATTACTGATAATTCCTCAAATGATAAACAGAGTTAATGCCTAACTAGAAACAATCTGCCAGATTTATTCCAATTGTTTCTTGTATAGTTTGTTGACCTTCTATGAATATTTACTGTTTTGTACCATATAGATTAAAAATCATACAACAAAATGGACTGAAAATGTAGCTCACATTATTAAAAAAAAGAATGAATAACTTAATATGCATATATAAAGCACTCATTTTCATTATTAATGGTATTAGCGATGGAGTTAAGTATAAACACAATGTGACAAATATTTAATATCAGATAATGTTAAAAATCTCATTTTAGCGAGAAACTTTAATACTTCCTCTAAGACTTCACCAACTATAACTGATTATGTAACAAGATAACCTGGGTTGGTGTTTTATTTGCTTGCAATTCCCATGTTTACTTTTATAAGTAGTTGCTTATAAACAGCACAAAAGTCCAAAGATAGAAGGTGGTCAAAATAAGAATTACTGTTATAAAGTCCAAAGTTTTTCTCTCTCACAAGACACTGGATAATCAATGTTTTCCCCGTGCCATTAAAATCACACATCTGACAGATATCTATTTCCTTCTTTTCTCTTAATAACCCAATTTCAGCTTAACTGCCTAAGTAGTTTTAATGGATACATTTAGCATTAGACAGCTTTTGGAGAAATGAATGGTTATTAAGTGTGTTTACTACTCCTCACTTGTATAAAATACACCTTTCCAGCATTTAAGGACACCCTCTAATTGTTGTGTTGCAAGATTTAGTGATTCAGTCATTGTTCATCTTATTTATATTCTTCTTGGTTTCACAGGTTTTAATTTGTTTCCTCTCAGCCTTCAAACTTCAGGACCAATCTTTCTATAGAAAAACCTTCCTATTTCTTTGCAATTTTAAACATATCCTCCCCTGAATTTTCTCCATTTACATTCAATGTAGTAAATGATGTCCCAATCAGAATGGTATAAAGTGGTTTGTCTGAGTAACAGCATCTGGTGATTTTGCAGGGAAGTGTGTTTTCTGTTTTATTTTAAAATCTGGATGACATCAGCGTTCATGGGTTCTCTGAGCCACAGTGGCACCTGGCTTAAGAGCCCGTAGCGTAAGGTGCAGGAAAATACAAAATACTATTTAAAGGGAGAGAGAAAACTTTATTCTGATTCTCTTTTCACCAGTTTTAGAGCCAGAATACAATGGATTTAGATTCTATGCACACATATTCCGACAATATAAAATGTGAGGATGTTTTTATATTTTAGGGCTTCTAGAGGGCCAAATATAATACAAATATAATCCTTAGCTAATCACTGAATGAATGATTAAATGAAGCATTGTACCACCGTCTGGTCTAGCCAAATACTATGGTCAAGTGATTACTATGCCACAGGAGGAAAATGTATATGGATAAAAATATTCCTCTGCATTCTCTCTTCTCTTTTTGCTTCAGTTGATTCCACATGCTCTTTTTTTTTTTCAGATATAGATTCATAGATTAGATCATGCCAAGACCAAAGCCTTAGTACTTAGCTTTTTAATGCTTGAGCAGATTTGGCTGAATCCAGGCAAATATTCTGTGCATTGGTAGAAACAGTACTAGATCAGAACCATGCTATAGATAATCTCAATTAAACAAGTTACAATTATTGTATAGAGTGGAGAACCTAGAAAATGGAATGGAAAGATCTTATGGAGGAAAAATATAATCATATACTCAAATTTAATGGTTATACAGAAGCCTTCAAGGGCATCAGGAAGTCAAAGTATGCATCTAGCTTTTGCAGAAGAGATGACAGACTGCTGGGATAACTTTCAACAGATAAAGAGATGGATGGTAACAGTGGTTCACTGGCTTGGGCAGCTCCCCTTGGTGAAGGAAAAAGAAACACTTCAATTCCTCCCTCTTCTTCACATGTGAAGGAACATTTCTCTAGTTTCTTATGGAAAGAGAATAAAAGAGGAGAGAAGGACCAACAGGGGTGACTCTAACTTATTCCATCTCTTATATTATCTTTTTACCCTCATATAAAATGAGACAGTGGAATTTAGAGTAGGGCCTTGAATGGGCTATTTTAGAAGAGCATTAAGAAAGACAGTGGGGTACAAAGGGTAAAACTAAAAATATTGGAGACATAGAAAAATTGGGGACATTAATCTAAGTACAGATATATCAACTCTATTGCAGATGGAAAAATAAAAAAAATACAAGAAAAATAATATTTGAAGCAAAATGAAAATGCAAGGCTGAAATCTGGCTGAAAACCCACTCCATCCTATGAGGGAGTTGCTGGCTGGCCATTCTATCACTAATCCCCTTAGGGCCCACTGCCTCCTATCCCCCGGGATGGATGAGAGAAAGATCTAAACTCAATCCCTAAATGCCTGACAAGTTTAAGAGCTTGTCAAGGTGGATTTTGGAGTCCACCTTGGATTTTCATCCCAGATCTGCCACTTTGACACCTGTGTCATCTTGGACAATTGATGTAACTTTTCTGTGCTTCAGTGTCCTGATCTAAAAATGGGAGTAATCTAAAGCACTTAGCACCTAGGGACAATTGGGAGAATTAAAAAGAGATAATGTGTTAAGGCCTAGCACAGTTTCTGGCTTATAATAAATGTTCAGTAAATGCCAGTTAGTATTATTATGCTCTTCAATTAACAGATATATTTTAAGAAGAGTTGCTCTCCCCTACACCTTGAAATTGGCGGCATAGACGCTTGGTCAGAAATTCAAGTTGTTAACCTCACCCTTCCTTCCTGTGAATGACACTTTCTTCCTTTACAGAGGACCAAATGAATTTCAGCTGTGCCTGCTTCTCACCAGTGGACAGCTCTTTGCCAGTTTCCCTAAGATTTCCTTTTAGTCATCTCCAGCTGAGCCTACCCTGGTACATTCTGTGCTACTTTTAAAACTCCATAAGCCAAGAAAACAAAACACACACAAGTGGGCTCACAAGCTGAGAACTGCAAGCAGAAGTGATTGGAAACCACATGCCTGCAGGCACTAATGCTGCAAATACCACCTTGCTCTAAAGTTGTGCCTGAGGTCACAGAGACTCCCAAGAATGGCGCCTGTTTCAGCCATAAGGCTCCCAGCACTCACATTCATCCTCGGATACATTAGATACATTTGCTTCAACGAGCAGATTGAAAATCTGGAGTCCAGAAAACAAACAGCTCCTTGCTAAAGGCAAAATAAACAGATTTCTATTGGAAAGGGGACTTTTTCCTGAATCTCTCTGCTATTCCTTGCCTAAAAACACATCCAAGTTGGTAGGTACTACAGAAAGATGACAATGTACTTTCCTCAAGGGTTTTGCACATTCTCGAAGCAGAAGACAAGGCCAAATGGGAAACCAGGAAATACCATTTTGAACAAGGTCCTTCACACAAGCAGGTACCTGGAGATTTTTCAGGGAAAGATCTGGGGGTCAGTTCATCAGTCTCATATCCCAGAGGTTTCTTGGTTTTGAAAAGGTACAGGTAAAGAAGTCAGCTCATTATCATGTTTATGTTTATACAAAGGGTCACACTAGTCAAGGGGCTGCATTTGCTTAATAAGCCCACTCAGGGCTGGAGAAGAAGACCCTGCTTTAGAAATCAATCCTTTTTTCTAGTGAGACAATAGTAACCCAATTAAACAATTCCCGAGAAAGCCAAGAGCAATGAAGTGAAAACCAATGAGGTGAAAGCCACTTGGATCATTCAGGGACAAGGCTGCCAAATCAGACATAGAGAGCCCTGAAGAGAAGAAATTTTAATGAGGAGAAAGTCCTTGCAACAGACCTCTGTCCTCAACTCTCAATTCTACCTGGAACCATTATTAGACAAGTGGTCTGAGAAGTTTACACATTTGAAGAGTGTGTGACTTCTCACCTGGGAACTCACACCAAACTTTCATGCTTATTGCTAAGAACAAATAAATTTTAAAAACCCCAAACAACCCAGAAACGTTTCCTGCCTGTTCCACTTTATATGATTTCATCATTAGCTTTCACTCTTTGATTTTTCCTGGTTGATCCCATCTGGCAGCACAGGTTGCTCATTATAATTTCCCTTTCAGACTTCTCCACTCACATCCCCTCTCTATAGGCAACACCTCTGTGTGAGCCTAAGACATTCTCCTGATCCATCAAGGCTCATAGCTCCCAGCTGCATCCCCAAGCTGGCCAGTCCTCAGAAGCCAACAGGTAACTTTCAAAGCCCAGATCCAGATAGCCTGTTTTGAGATATGTATGGGTCCTGGGTAGTTAGCTAATCCATTGTAGAGGGATAAAAATGGTATTTAGAAACCAAATATGGCTGGGCATGGTGGCTCATGCCTGTAATCCCAACACTTTGCGAGGCCAAGGCAGGCAGATCACCTCAGGTCAGGAGTTCGAGACCAGCCTGACCAATATGATAAAGCCCTATCTCTACTAAAAATACAAAAATTAGCTGGGCATGGTGGCAGGCACTTGTAGTCCCAGCTACTCGGGAGGCTGACAGGAGAATTGCTTGAACTAGGGAGGCAGAGGTTTCAATGAGCCGGGATCACATCACTACACTCTAGCCTGGGTGACAGAGCAAGACTTCAACTCAAAAAAAAGGCACCAACTGTGATTGTGGGGTGGCAGGGGCATGCAAAGATGCCAGTAGTACTCCCTAAGGCTGATCTATACCAAATGAACAGCAGAGTCAGAGTGTTGACACGGGATTACTTGAGAAAGTTTTCGACTGAGGTGCAGGAGCCTGGAGGATGCAGGAATATTCTCTATCATAATGGAAATCATACTTCTTGTTCCTGTTAATGACAGGAATGGTATTGCTCTGTGCCAGTGAAAACATTCAGGTGCTCCTGGTGTGTCAGGCAATCCACCAAGCCTCATGGCTGCCATTCACAGCTTCTTCTAAGTTGCATCTATAGCCCCTCAAGAGACAAGGCAGGTCACACATGGGCAGGAGCTCTTTTCAATATACAAGGTCTTGTCCTTTCTACTTCCTACTAATTGACTCATAAAAACATTTTGGAATTTGGGGAAGAAGTTATGCAAAAAGAATTTGTACTTTTCAACATTTTCTTCACTGAGGGCATAAGAGATTCTGAACAGAAAGCAGCGGTACACAGCAGGGCACAGTCTGCTTACCAGAAAAGACTCAATCTGAAAATAAAATTTTGCTTCCACTCACATGCAGGAAATGAACCCTGGTATTTCATTCACCTTTTGATCCAGCCTCTGTGCCCACATCTTGACAGCAGATGGGGGTCATGGGTATATGAAGAGCTAATACCAACACCAAGGCAGCAATGCTGGAGACAATTGCATCAGGGTAAACTATCCTATAAGACGTGACTAGAACACTAAGAATAGATTTTAAGAAAATAACACGACACGACCACTGAGTGTTCTCTTAGCATTTGTTTTACATTCCCAAGTGACATATCATGGTCCATAGCACTTAACTGTGAAGTTAAGAAAGAGGCAGTTATGAAAGTTTATAATTTGATATATAAGTAGAAAATAATTTTCCAAATATGATCTTTAGAATATACATATAAGCTTCATCTTCCCTTATTATTGACTGTATCTAATGAAAATTCTTGCCCATAATTCCTGAGAAGTTTCAGAATGTCAAATGAAGTAATAAAACATCAAAAATCACTCAGGAGCAGTATCAAAACCAACAGTTTGTTATTAGTTGCTGTTTATGTCACATGTAGTGATACTTTGTTCCCTTCATCCTTGGTGACAGCGTACACATGGTGCTATCTGACACGAGGTAAGCAATCAACTGGTGAAAATAAAGCAAACAGATACTACTGAAACATTTTTGAGACTCTGATGTGTAATATTATCTTCCGTATTCTGATAAACTCTATACTATCAAACTTCTTCACTCACAGACTTTTCCTAAAAGCTTAAACTAGCCACACAAAAGTGAATTCATGTCATAAGTACAAAAAAAAATCCTGAGCCCATTAGGCTCCTTGGGATATGAATTTCTTAAAAGCTTAACATGTGAATTCACTTTTTTTGGTGACTAGTTTGTGTGTTTATGCACTCTACATCACCTCCCAAATCCGTCTCTAGAGCTTCAATATATGAATCTGGTATGACTTCCCTGGCTAAGTCACAACGTCTGCAAGAACATTTCACCAAAACACTTCAGCACAATACAGGCAGAAACCAGCTCTGACATTCAGCATGTGCATGCTGCAGTTCCTTTATGAGTGTGCTGTTTTACGGTGGAGATGTTAGAAGCAGGGCCAAAGTCATGAAAAATCCGTTGCTGTCCTCTCAGTAATTCTGTACTCCCTCCAAACCTGGGTTTTGTCTTTAATTTCTCTTTAACGAACCACAGCCAAGGAGCAGCTGGTATTTACTTGCTTGCTGCACCTGTAGTTCTGCTTTGCAAGGCACAGAAATGGATTTTCTCCACAAAACATGAATTTCTAGAGCCTGGAGTTTGCCCCATCACTCATGGGCGCACAATACATCAAGAGCAGGAAGTGGGAAAATGGTATCATTAACGGGCTGTTAAGGCTTTTCTGTTTTGCTTGCCTTTAAAATTAATCTCTTCCTGCTCACCACTCAGTGATGAAAACATCTTCCTCTGAAGATGAATTAACTGCAAGTACATCAAGACATCTAAGGTTTATAACGTAACTACCTTGAACTCCGGGCTCCCCATGAACCTGAGGAGTAGCTGGGAGCCCACAGTGCCTTCTAGGTTACCCAATTTATGTCTAAAAGGATTTCAGAGTCTGCCATTGCAAACGCCCGCATGCAACTGGAAGCAGTTTGACCATTAGCACTGAGTTAAAGAACAGAGTGTGTGGAATTTTCAGTTCTTTGGATGTGCCCTCATAATTTTAGAAGCTGAAGCTTGAATGCTGCCCGAGTCAGTCGCTGTTTCAACAATCATTTATTGAGAACTCAGGTTCTTCGATTCTGAGGTCTGTGTAAACAGGAATGCTCCCTGTTTTCAAGGAATTTATAGTCAAGCTATGAGGACAAAAGATGGTACCCAGAGTAATTACTGTGCCTAACTGTGTAAATAGTAATTTTACATGCAGTAGGATTTGAGGGATAAGATAAACGTGACAAAATAGTTGGAAAAGCCTTGATATAAGAAGCGGGGCAGGCTTTTGTATGACAGGATTTGGAGAGGTGCAGAGTAAGATGTGGGACCTTTGAGGAGGAGGCACAGCAACAGTGAAGTCATGGAGGGTCCCATAGCACACCACACATCACCAGGCAATACTAGGCACTGATATCTACCTATTGAAGTGAGCTAAAATCAAAGCACACTTTATGGCTATATCCTTGTTTTTTGGCTTCTGAAATGTAACCTCCAATGCTGCCTATTTTAGAACTCTATTTCTCACTGCTTATTAAGATATTTTCACCTGTGCTGGCGTTCCCTAAACTCACTATGAGCAGGATAAACGGATTATCTTTTCTTTCCGAGTGCCTTCTTGAGGTTTTCTCTCATTGGTTTTGACATTAGTATTCTCCAGTGTCATAATCTCTAGGGCTGCTTGGTCCAGTCATGGGAGCCACCGGTCACATGTGCCTAGTGAGCACTTAAAACGTGTCTCGTGCGGCAAGAGGCTATTTTGGCTATACTGGACTAAATAAATATTAATGTAACCCGTTTTATCTTTTTTGCTAGAAAATTTAAAGTTATATATAAATATGATGGCTCCCATTATATTTAAAGTCATATTTAAATATAAATATGTTTACATTTAAAGTTATATTTAAATATAATGGCTCCCATTACATTTCTATCAGACAGCCCTGCCATGGGATCCAACTATCTGGATCCATACCTAGATAAAGCTAAGGCTTGATCATGTCATTTCTTTCTTCTTCCTCCTATAATTCATGCATGCATTCATTTATTCACGTAAGGCAGGTGCTTTCATTTTCCACATTTTATAAACAAAAAAAACTGAAGTGAATAGAGGTCACATGGCTAGTAAAGTGTGGTGTAGGGTTTGAACTCGGGCAATCTGACACACACCCGCATGTTACAGTGTAGTAATTCCTATGAGAAACCATGAGAGTCTGGGCTAAATGAAAGGTGGTGGGTTAGAAAAGAAAGGATGAACTGAAGAGACATAGTAAAGGGAAAATGAACACACCCCAATGACCAGTTTGCTCTATGGAATAAGGATAAAGAAAACAGACTTAACTCCTAGCTTCTTGGCTAGGGAACAGGTATCAACAAACAAATACATAACAACACATGAAAGTATATGTAGAAGGACAAAGACGAAGTTGACAGTCAAATTTAAAGTACCTGAGAGACGCTGGGTATGGTGGCTCCTACCAGTAATCCCAACACTTTAGGAGGCCCGGGAGGGCGTATCACTTGAGGTCAGGAGTTTGAGACCAGCCTGGCCAACACACTGAAACCCCATCTCTACTAAAAATTAGCCAGGCATGGTGGCAGGCACCTGTAGGCCCAGCCATTCTGGAGGCCGAGGTGAGAGAATTGCTTGAACCCCAGAGGTTGAAGCTACAGTGAGCTGAGATTGCAACACTGCGCTCCAGCCTGGGCAACAGAGTGAGACTCCATCTCAAAAATAAATAAAATAAAGTACCTAAGAGAAGTCCAAGTGGAAACGTCCAGTATGCAGCTGGATACATCGATGTGGGACTTGAGGGAAATATTTCTGTTGGATATATCAATTCTTACTGGTTAGTCCTTCTCCCCCTGGCAATTTGAAATTATAATTCTTGGTATAATGAAACATACTTCCTGACTTGAACATTCAAGATCCTGCACAATTTGGTCTCAAGCTGCTTTCTAAGTTTTCTGCTTTTTTGCTTAACACACACTTTGCTCCAACCAATTTGGATTACATATGCAAGCTTGATATTAGTTGCATTCTCTATACACTTGAAGATTGAGGTAAAAGGGATCTAACCTACCATGCCACAGATGTGGAATCTACAGCTTTCTCTAAGATTTATAGAAATTTGCTGGGTCAGGCAGAGAAAAGGATTATATTATCAAAATAACTTCAATCATTAAAAACTTCCAATTTCCATAGATACAAAAAAAAAAAAAACCAAACCATTCTGCCAGCAATTAACAGATGGCAATAGCAATTACTTGCGTGGAGTCACTTTGGATTTATGTACAGTTAGGGATTTTGGTTACCTAAGCTGTTTGAAACTAGAGGAGCATCTGTGATTAGTTTACAGCTCCAATTACCTTCCTGTTCATGTAGTCTCTCTATTACAATTAGTCATTGAATTCAGTTCTCTTTCTCAATTTTAAGGAAAAGAAAGAAAAAGAAATTACAAAACTCAAACCAAAACAAAACAAAAATAGCATGACCAAAACATCCCACCCACACAAGACACTTGGTAGAGGAAATGAAATACAGAGGTCTGGGGAGAAGGAAGTACTCGCAGTATAAGAATGAAATAATTAACATTTCAAGTTAGAGATGCCTGTTTGCAGAATGTCTCTCAGTTTTAGCTTTAGCCTCACATCTTTTTCATACCCTCTCTCTTTTCCTCTCATCCTCCTAGTAGGAAATCCCAAACTCCCATTTCCTTAACCAACGTAATTCAGCTCTCTCCAGCTTCTAGCCCAACTGCAGTTTTAGGGTCCCCTCTGCATACCTCTGCTCATCCAGAGCCTCAGCAAAATAAAAGGGATTCTCCTTCTTTAAGAAGGCAAGTATGACTTATGAGCCTTCGCTACCCAAATCCTTCTTCCAAAGTCTTTGCTTACCCTCTGTTTTTTGGTCATTCAATTAAAGGAAGCAGGACTCCATTTCACCTTCTCCACCTGAACATATTCTCCTCCTCGACAGCTCTTACACTGCTACTGAAACCTCCACTCTTCTTTGTGATGGAGTCATTGTGCATTTGTTTCACATACTTCCTATCTGATTGAAAATCATTTGATGATAGGGTCTATGTGTCTATACCAATCATCATCTTGGTACAAATTGGTTAAGCTGACCTCCAAGTCTGTACACATGGAAAGAAAGAAAATACTGATACATACTTCTCTTATTTCATTTTGGGTAAATCTACAAGGTGATCCCTAGAATGACCTTCTTTGGAGATGAAAATGGTAAATCAATAATTCTGTAATTATGTATCTGAAATCCTATCTATGCCCCGTCTATGCCTCATAAGTGGATTTCAGATTTGCATGGGAAACAGACTGTGCTTTGCTCCTGCATTTACCCAGTGGATTTGCTAATAACTTAGGAAGTTTAGCAAATATGATGCAGTGTAACTTGTAATATTTATTTGCCGTCTCGGCTGTGATTTTAATTCCCTAAATAACACGCTCAGACAACATATTAATATGCTTTGTGCTATTTATCAATATTTACTTAGATTTATCTTAGAAACAAATCCAAATGGGGGCTATTTAACATAACTGAGCATTAAAACTATTTGATTTGCTGTTCACTGTTCTTGAACATACATATTAAACAAACAGAACAGTTATTGATGTAAACCTGTTTGTTCCTGTGTATAACACAAGATTTGAAAAGGTAGTTTCCTCATTCAGGAAAATGTTTAGTTAAAATACCATTTGTTTTCTTTCTTTTATGTGAAAGTACTGTTTAAACAATCCAGATAGATACCAAATGGCCTGTCAGTTAATGTGATACTAAAGAACTAGTAAGCATTTGGCCCTGTGTCTCCCTTCTTGTTGACAAATACTCTTTCTATCTGGACTTTGAAAACTACTAAGGAGAGCCATATTGATGAAAACATATTTCATAGATTAATCATTTGAGCTCTGTAAAAATGTGTTTGGGTGGAACATTTTTGATTGTTTCAAAATCTCTGTGGGCTTATTATGACATGAAGAAAGAGCGCAAGGTAGTGATGATTTATACTTGGCAATAATAGACTGAGGACTTGTACTGGAAAAGTGGGGTCCTGTCTTGGACCTCACATAGTGGTAGCAAGTGGTGTTTGAAATTTGAAACCCACTTCCGGGTCAGGTACACTTGGTCATCCTTCCTTCTTACCTACTAAGTAGCACAAGCTCAGAGCCTAATCTTTTCAGTTCATGATGCTAACCCCAGGCTCTAAAAATGTGCCTGAAACATAGTAAGCCCTCCATAAGCATTTTCTAAATGGATAAAATCTAATTGACTCATTCCACTATTATTTTTTGATTATTGCTCTGTTATAACATGTAAGTAACCCTGTATTAATAAAGCCATTTTTGTATTTTTTCTCTTTTCTAAATGAAAATCACTAGATATCTTCTGATCTCTAATCATCATAAAAACCCCATGAAGTCATCATAAAAATCCCACGAAGACTTAAAACATCCAGTAGTTTTCTTCCCATCTATGTCTTCGACTAATCTGTACATCAGACTATGCAGTCAAGAATTATTTGAGTTAGGGTGAATTGACTCTGGAATACAGACTTCAAAGGTGTCTCAAAGTTAGACTCTGGGCCTTCAGTTTGACCAGAGGAAGAACATGGCCTGCCATTCCTCTTTTCTTAGGAAGTGATATATATATATACACATATAGAAGTAGTAGTTGTGGGAAGAGAAGACTCTTCAGAGATTTTCTTTATTTTCATATAACTCCATTGAATGGAAATGCTGTTTACTTGAGTGCCACGAGAGTGTAGATTCTCACATGTTTTTACTAAGGCCATTTTGTGAAATGAAAAAGAAATGGCCCCACTTATTATTGCAGCTCCTATCTACCTGGTTTATGTCACATTTCAAATCTCTGTCCAGGGTTGAGCTTTAGTCAGAACAGTGAATTGGAATCATCAGTCAACTGGGGTAATGTGCAAAAGTCAGTTTACAAATTTAGTAATCATAAACAACTCATTTAGTTGGCTATATGTACACAGCTTTAAATGAAGTTGACCCTCAGTATTAACCATCACAAATCATAAGTGAAAACTAAAACTGATGGAATAGAGAGACACCCAGAACAGTGAAAAAGGACTTCCAATCTTAGATCCATTTTGGTCCATCAACAAGACCCTCACAATTCATTAACGGGCTTTAGGTCGTTTTAATATTCTCTGTTCTACAGGTGAAAGAAACTCACCGTCATACCCAGCAATCTTCTTTTGTTGTTCTGGCCGGGAAGAGAAAGAAGTAGTGACATATGTTACTTAATAGCATTTCTCATGAAGAATAAATGCTTCATTGGCCTAGGATTTAGATTCATCAAAAAACTGATTAGTATTATTGTACTGGAGAGCAAGTGGCTGCTTCAAATAAATGCTAGCTAAGTGAGGAATAAAAAATTGTTTCATAATATGATCCTGATGCAGTTTACTTTATATTAAGTGCCTATCTCTTGAAATTTTAACTTTGAACTTTCTACCGTTCTATTTTCCTGCTCTCCTTCAGTTTATACGTGTGTGTGTATGTGCGTGTATGTATGTATGTATGTGTATATACATTATATAAATGTATAAATTTATTTGAACATGTATTTATGTACAAATAAATGTATACATTTACATAATGTATATACACTTTTTAAATTCTATATTTATATAATTATATGTATATGTATTTGCACACATGAAAATATAAATTTATATATTTATATAATGTATAAATGTAAATATGTAATATTCATATATAAGTATTAAAAATAAGTATATATATGTAGATATAGCACATATAATACTGTGCATTAAACTCTTTCTCTATTTGAATTCCCCGTCTTGATAAATTGGCTCTCTCTGAGCAGGGGCAAGAAGACCTCCTTGGATGGTTACATGGCTTTCCAGTGCTTTTAGGAAAATGTCTAAATTTCTTAATGTGTTTTAAAGGCCCTGAGTGATCTGACCTAATAGCTCTAGCTTCCACTTTAGCCATGTCCAGTGAATGATCTAGACATACAGAATCTCTTTCAGTGCCTTGCAAGCAGATATTATCCAACTATTTGCCCTCCTCAACCACAATTTTTGATTTTTAGAAATTTTAAATTATTAGGAGTTATTCTGTTTTTATGCTGTTTTTTACCACAATTTACACAATGTTGAAATTAATCAGTGATCACAACTATGGATTGTCTATCCTGAATTCTTTATACTAATTTGTCTTTTGGCTGGCTGGATTGTAAAATTCAGAAAGATTATTAAAAAAAGGATCTATGTGCTGTATACTTGCTTGAGAGTGTCTGTTGGTTGACATATATTCTCCATATATCCTTGCAAAATAATTTGGATGAATATAAAATTATTGGGTCAAATTTACTTTACCACAAACTTTAGTAGACATTATTCTATGGTCCAGTATTGAGCGATGCTCCTGCGAAATTTAGATTCTTCAAAAACCTGATTGGTATTATTGTACTGGAGAGCTAGCTTCTGCTTCAGATAAATGCTAGCTAAGTGACGAATAAAAATTTGTTTCATGATATGATCCTGATGCAGTTTACTTTGTATAAGTGTCTATCTCTTGAAATTTTAACTTTGAACTTTCTACCGTTGTATTTTCCTGGCATTCCTCATATACACATTGCCTTTTATAACCTGAGATGCATATATAATTCCATATTCTGGAAAATTATAATAATTTACTGCGATTCACCTTAATGTTTATTATAACAGATTTTCTGAGATCCATCTCTTTTTATTTGTAAGCTTAAATGTGACAATTTCAGGAAATTTTTCTTCTATTTCATTTACTAATGCATTTTCTTCCTTGAAAACATCAATTATACATGTGTGAGATAGATCCTGTCACTAATATGTATCCTTTTAATGTATTTTTCTTTTTTCTTTTTTATATTTCTTTTATGTATTTGTTCCCTCAGGTCTATATTGTCTTTTTTATTTTTAAAAATATTTTAATGCTACTTTTATTGCCTTTAATATTGCTTTCAGATTGTTAGTGCTTTTTCCTCTTTCTTTTCCAAGCTCTCCTGGTTTCTATTTTATGTTTTCTTTTGTCTTATAATTTCTACTTTAAAATCTAATAGGTACTTTTAAAATATTTTTTTAAAGAAATTATGTTTCTCTGAATTTTGAAGCTGAAATATTTTATGTTTAACTTATTTTTTATGATGGTACTTTTCTCCTTCACATGTATTTATTTATGGCAATGTTTAATGAGATACAAGGAAGGAGAGTGGAATAAAAATGTTTTTATTCTGCCATACTTCAGTAGATGTTCTCAAGACTTAATTTTTAAAATTTTTAAAGTTTTCTGTGAGGGAAGTGATCAACTTAAAGTAGCCTAAATATGATGTGAGACTTTCAATGGTAATCAACAGATCCTGGAAGGACATATAAAAATAAGAGAGAGAGAGAGAGAATGAGAGAGAGAGAATGAGAGAGAGAGAGAATGAGAGAGAGAGAGATCTGAACTGATTAAAATTTCACTAGTTTCTTATAAAAAGGACCTTACCATAAATACCACTGATGCAAATAGTTATGAGTTACTTCAACAGCAAAATGGATACATCATCAGGTAACCTTTTTGTTGTCTTCATAAAGTATCAATTAAAGGAACTCTACCACATTTTGTTACTGGTAGAAAGCTATGCTGTGGGTCCCTCGTGTCCTCTGCAGTCAAGTTCTAATGTTCAAAGCGGGCAAACCAGAGAAGCAGCACTCTTTATAGAATGTCATTTTAAAAGGTTCATTATATACTTGCATATTACTTAAAAATGCTAACTTGTTCATAGTTTTTCCAAGGTTTTGCTCTTCAAATGATGCTTCAGCAGTTTCATCTTATTTTAGCCATTCCAATTATGCTCATAAGCATGAAACAACCAAGCTACAACCATACATCAGTAGAAGAGTTACTAAACCCATCTAAGTTATGACTATTATACTTAACTTCGGGTCAAACCAATCAACTGTGCTATGGTTGATTGTATGTATAGGATGCACAGTTGGCAGTTTCTCAGAAGGATCAGTCATTTTGATTATCCTATTCAAATGATGGTTCATCAGTTACAACAAATTTTTCATCAGAATGATTTTGGAAAGATTGCAGCACTGCTCAGAGAGAAACTATCTGTATATTCAAATATAGGGTAATACTTGGTATTAATAATACTGACACATGTTATCCATGAGCAGTGCAGCTAGGGAAATGGATTTGTTTTTATTTAAAGACTTTTCAAAAAAAACTGACACATACTAATTGTAAATATTTATGGAGCACAGTGCAATGTTTTGAAACATGTATGCATTGCATAAAAACTAAATCTGGCATTTGGCATGTTCATCACCTCATAAATTTACCATGTTTTTGTGGTGACAGCCTTCAAAATCTTCTATCTTTTTTGAAATACACAATGCAATATTGTTAACCATAGTTACCCACGGTGCAATAGACAAACTTATTCCTCTTAACTGCAACTTTGTATTTGGTGATCAGTCTTTCCCTACACACCTCTCTGTACCCCTCCCAGGCAACTGATAATCACTATTCTTTTCTCAACTTTTATGAGATCAACGTCTTTAGATTCTACATATAAGTAAGATCACACAGGTTACACGTCTTTTTGTGCCTGGTTTATTTCATTTAACATAATACCCTCTAGTTCATCTATGTAGCTGCAAATGACAGGATTTCTTTCTATTTGAGGACTGAATAGATTCCATTGTGTACATATATATCACATTTTATCTACCCATTCACTGATGTACACTTAGGTTGATTCCATATCTCCATATCTTACCTACTGTGAAGAGTGCTGCAACAAACATGGAAGTATAAATGTTTTTTTTGACATATACATCCTCATATACACATTGCCTTTTATAACCTGAGATGCATATATATACGAAATGAAACCTGATTTCATTTCCTCCGAGTATATACCCAGTAGTCGGAGTGCTGGATCATATGGTAGTCGTATTTTTAATTTTCTGAGGAACTTCCATACTATTTTCCATAATGGGTATACTAATTTACATTCACATCAACAGTGTAAAGTTCCTCTTTCTCCACATCCACACCAGCAATGAGGGGGCTCACCAGGAAAAAACTGATTTATTCACAGGCATCTGGAAAGGAGCTACTCTGAGCAAGAAGGTCCTAAATCTGTACTTGGTATGCCACTCCAAATCCTATGGCCAACACTTCTATCATTCAGGCCCACATTCAGATAGGTCATGAGATAATTGAACTTACTTTCCAAAAACAAGGTACCATTTCAAAAAATTATCTTAAGACAAAAACTGGGTCCTCAAAATGAGACCTTCTCATGTTAGCCCCATTCTCCATATTTTATACAATAATTTAAACATGTATGTTTGTATGCATATATATTTTTGTGTAGGCTTATGTGTACACTAAAACATACACAGGCACCCTTACCCACCTCTGCTAGAAAACTATTGTATCATTAAAATTCAGCATGAAAGGGTTAGGATAGGTAACTAAAGACAGGCTTTATCAAGGAGTCAATGACCCATAGAGAAGTAACACACAGTGTCTTGTAGAGTGAAATCTCTTACCTTGCCAGACAGTATGGGTGATTCAGTAGGTAAAGAAGTGGGTCAAAGGGCATCTGATTGGGCTTAAAAACAGTCAATCAATCTGGTAGTTACTAGGAGATATTAGACATAAACATTGTTATCTCTCAACCCTTTGCTCAGCTCTGCGACATCGTTCTGCTTCCCTGGTGCCCCTTCCCATCACTGTCATTGGCACCTTGATTTCATGGCTAACCTGATAAGAGCTATGGAGACATGTGTAGGTCCCTGAGCACCAGCAGCTGTTGAAAAGAGTGGGAGGAGTGAGTTAGAAGAGAGACTGAATGTTTGAGCCCAGAAGAGCAGTATTTCTTGAATTTTGGTCATTAATACACTACCGTCAGGATTTTTGTCACATCTGCATGCCATCTGCACTACTGTTTACTTAATATTTTTCTTTGAATTGATGCACAATTAAGCTTACAAAATATAACAGGAAACTTTGTACCATTCCATAAAAGAAAAAACGGTATGTCTCAAAAGAAAGGGCAAACAACAATAAATATAAACATGATAGAAATAAAACAATTTGACTCAATTTTGACTGAATACCATTGTCTTCAGAAGTTCTAAGCAGGATCTTGCTCCATTAGTTTAATGCCTGCCTGTGGCTTGGAAGTGTTCCAATATTAAATATTGATTTTGTATAGAGTAAGTACCTAGTTTTGTGGCCTTCCTGTTCTTCCTGTCTGAATGATTGTGACTTCAAAATTTTTTTGAGGAGCTTACTGTCCTAAAACACATACTTCCTAATACTTAATTACAATGAGGGGGCTCATTTGCTAAATATGAAAAGTGCTAAGGGTTTAAAAGGTGGTATAGATATTACTGCTTAACTGAGACTTTCAAACCTGAGGTTTGGGATAACCAAGTAATCAGAAGAGAACTAAAAGTAACTTTCTTACTTGTGATCTTATTTAATCTAAAGCTGCAGCTTCTTTGCACTTCAAATCATCCCTCATAGTACATTTTCCAGACTTTGGATAACACTGTCTTAGAGGATTACGTCTATAGCAGCAGTTACATAAATGAATCTTCATACTTTTCTTGAATAATTATGAACATATTTGACTCATTCAGGATGGTATCTTTTGTAGAAGTCAATGGAAATTTTTTTTAAATGTGATAATGTTTCTTTAACATTCCAATGGCTTCCTACATAATTACTTCCTAGAATCTTTACAATATGTTATTTCCTCTTCCCATGTTATCAAATGGTACTAGTATGAGAGCGGCATTGTCATGAACAATACAAAATATTGATGCTTAAAATTCTTATGATTTAAACAATACTAACTCCTTTTGGTAATTCAATCTTGAGAATTCATTAAAATGCAAGACATTTTAGGATATATTCTTTTGAATTATTTATAACCTTCACACACCCTCAGGGCTGAATAAAGGAAAAAGAAATGTCTAGTTAGAAATATAAAAGATGGGAAGTTATTCATATCTTGAAATTGCCCCATTTAGGAATAAATTAATCAACTCAAACAAAGGTTCTATAATTTTGCTTTCATTAATAAGATGACTAAGTTGGATGCAGCGTGCACAAAGGCCATGCCTCATTGTGATGAAAGTGTTTTTCAGACAGGATGCTGAGGCCTCTAGGAGTTAAAAACATTCTTAGGAAGACTGTCTGTGCGATTAAAACAGACCTTTATTAACTCAAGGGTGACAAGCACATTTCTCATTTTCTCTGCTTACTTTTTTCCCTGGCACTTTTCGTCACTTTTGTTGGCACCGATAGCAAATACAGTCTCAGAGTTAGAAGGAGAGTAATTTCCACAAGGTGACAAAGTGATTAGTGAGGCAGCAGAGACTTGGAACTAAGGTCATCCCAACTCTTCATCTAGTTTGCTTTCTAGCATGGGCAGTCATTCGTCTATTCATTCAGTACTTGGTCTGGCATAGTGATATATTCAAGCAACAAAGAGAAGAACAGGGACTTGGAGCTTCATGCTGTAATTGCTGAACCACGATACATGTTGTAATAGTGATATGATTTTCACATAATAATAGAACATGTCAAGTAAGAAAAGACAAAAAGCAGTGGGTAGTGGTGGCAGCAGTGTGATGTTGACATCAAGGTTATTTCTAGAAATATTTCTACATGTACCAGTCACAGTGCAACCCATTCAGAGTTGCAGTGAACTCACTGCTTTGCTGTACTTCTCTCCATCAGTTTAGTTCCCACCTGTGTCTTGGAAGTGTTCCAGTGTTACATATTGATTTTGTGCAGAATAAATGCCTATTTTTGTACCCTTCCAGTTCATCATGTCTAAATGTGAGTGACTTCCGAAATTTTTTGAAGTGTTTGCTTCCCTAAAGAATATACATTTTAAATATTACATTAGAATGAGGGGGTTCCTCCTGATGTTTAGAATGGAAAGGAAAAACAAAAAGAGAGAGTTAGTTTTTAATCTACTTAACATTTGACTGCATTAGAAGAATACAGTGTCAGTCTCCAAAGGGGTTTGTAATTCTTGACGGTGGAGATTGAGCACAGAAGTAATTTCAAAGCTTTCTGTGAGAATGACAGAGTAATATGTGCAGTGGTTAGGAGACCAGAGGGTGGACCCTGCCTGTTTTGATTTAAATCCTGACATTGCCTCTTAAATAGCTGAGGAATCTTGGAGATGCTACAGTCCACCTATGCCTCAGGTTCCCAATCTGTAAAACGGGGATAATCATGGCATCAGCCTCATAGAGGTTTGTTGTGAGGATTAAATGAGTTTCTGTATAAAGCACTGGGAATCATCTGGTAAGTACTACATGAGTGGGCACTTTTAGCAACACTGATGGATGGTAAAGCTTCTTTCCCAGATCAGGGCTTTTGACAGGCTAATGTATGTTGTATCTTTCAGATGGTGACACACAGACTTTTCCCATATTATTGACCATGAACTCCTCTTTCTGGAGGGTATCATTATAAGACTAATATGCTTGGGATATGTGCTTGAGGCATTTATAAATATTTCACAATGGAGAATTACATCTATCACAGGATCTTGACTTCAAGGCTTCCTTTATTTCCAAGATCTGGTTGAATCCTGAGGGATACTGATAAAACAGTATCTTTGTAATATGATGATGTTGACTATGAAGTTGGTGATAATGATAATTAACATTGCTTGGGCCAGGTAGTTTACCGAGTATGGATTGTATCCTGTTGCATTTACTGCTTACGACAACTCTATGAGGTATTATTATCCGTACTTTAAAATGAGGAAACGGAGACTTAGAAAGCAAAGTAACTTGATCAAGCTCACAAATTAAGTAGCAGAATCGGTACATAAATCCAGTTTTATTCGACCCCAAAGCTCATACTTCCAATCAGGAAATGGTACTCTCTCCCCGATTTTTATGTAATAACCAGGGGACTGATGGTAAGAGTAATGCATATTGAAGAGCTTTGAAAACTGTGGAGCACAGTATGAAGACAGGGTATTATTAACAGCACTAAAATTATGCTTATGATTATTTTTGTTTAATTCTAGGATAAGAAGACCATAGTTTTGAAAGGTCCCTAAAATACATAGTTGAAAATATGAAACTCATAGTTCTTAAGTAAGAATGTACCTTTCTCTGGGAAAAAAAACAAGTAGTGTTTAATTAATTTTGAAAATGAAGACAAACTTTTCACAGGAGACTTTGTAAGTAGAATACAAAAAGCAACCATTCCTTTAAGAAACACGGAAAAAAATTTAAACAGATGTACCGGGTACTAGAACCAGGTACCAGGGTACTAGAACCAGGTACCAGCTACATAGGCTTTAAAATGTCTAGTAATTTGAAAATACCTTTTGAATAAATACTAAAATTACTGAAGACTAATACAAAAATATATAATTTTGATGTGAACCTTCAGATGTAAAAAAGTTGTGTTAGTATTTATTAGCATATTTTAAAAATTTAGAAAATAAGGTCATTTCCGTCTCTTGCATATTATTAGCTGATTGGGTTTCTCCTGAAACAAAAAAAAATCATACTTGCTTTTATGTCAAAACTAAAGAAATAATTTTTGAAGTTTTTTTTACTTGTATGTATCATCATGTTCCCCTTAAGTTGAATGTTAATAGCCTCTTTCCTCTGTTCTTTGTATTCTCTGAGGTTTTATTTTTAGTTTTCAATGGGTAATCTCACAATGTCACAGCTCTCCTGACTCTGCCACATCCAGACCTAAATCTGCCAGATCTCCTTTGCATAATGAACAATGTGAATAATTCCCGACACATACAGCAGTTAAAATGCCCAGGTACTGCAGGGACAGGTGCAATGCAAATACACAGATGGAGAAACTGAAAGACTTCATTAACATCATATAATCTCACTAATGATCAACTCTTTAAGGGAAGCTCTTTCTTCAGGGATAAAAGGAGAGAAAGCAATTGAAGCAATTCTGTATAAAGGAATCGCGGTTTCCCCAGGCTCTTGGCTTTAGGTACCTGCCAGAATGGCAAAAGCTTTGTATCTGTTCATTTCTTTCTTGCAATAATGTCCTTGTCTAGTTCTTCTTAGTCTTTTTAGATGGTATCTTAGGCCTCTTCCCTTTTGCTCTGTATGTGTCCCCAGGTGAGCTAGTCAACTTGCCCAAATGTCACTTCACTTGAAACGTCACTGACATGTTTCCCAGCCATACCTCCCTCCTGACCTCCAGATCCCCACAGGGTATCCAGCACAATGCTAAACAGTTATCACATGTTAGGCAATATGCTAAACCCTTTGTAGACATTATCCCAGATAATTTCTACCAAAAATCCCAGAGGGTTAGTAAAATTATCACCATTTTATATTTGAGACCAGGGAGGCTTTCTTTAGCAATCTGGAAACACAAAACATGTAATCTCTTTAACATGACATTTGTTCAAATATTTTCATAGATTTCCTTTGTCCTATTTCTTTTTCACAACATTTTTTTTCACTTTTTATTGATATATAATAGTTGTCCATATTTTGGGAGTATATATGATGTTTTGATACATGTATATAATGGTAGAACTGGGGTAACTGGGATATCTATCACCCAACATGTATCTTTTGTGTTGAAATGACTGATGTCATAAATACAACCTCCACATCTGGACAAACACGTCAGAGCTGTCGCTGTACCACGTGCCCCAAACTGATCTACCACTCTCCACATATACCCTGACCAATAGAGCATAATGTGATTACTGTATCACATGAGTAGGGAACCAATTGGATCAATATACCTCAAGGTGTTTCTTATTTTGTTTTGATTTTTATTAGCATTTGCATCAGGTTTTTGATCTATCAAGCTTATGATGTATAGAATCTACCAAAAACTTTTTCCCCCGATTTGAACCATTTCTTATTTGGGTCTCCCCTTTTCTCTATACACGAAACTCATTTTTAAGACCTGATTTCAGTACCATTACACACCTATTAGAATGATGAAAATACAAAACACTGACAACAAATGCTGTGAAGCAGTAGTAACTCTCCTTCATTGCTGGTGGGAATGCAAAATTGTACAGCCTTTTTGGAAGGCAGTTTGGCAGTTTCTTACGACCCTAAACAGGGTCTTATCATACGATTCAGCAATCACATTCCTGGGTATTTATCCAAATGAGTTCATAACTTATGTCCACACAAAAACTGAAGTCCACACTGCACGTGAATGTTCGTAGCAACTTAATTCATACTTGCCAATAACTAGAAGTAACCAATATGCCTTTCATAGGTTAATGGATAAACAAACCACGGTGCATTCACAGAATAGGACATTATTTAGAGATAAATACAATGAGCTATCAGGCCATGAAACGTCATGAAAGTACCTTAAACACCCACTGGTAAGTGAAGGAAGTCTGAAAGGCTACATACTATATGACTTCAACTATGTGACATTCTGGAAAAGGCAAAGCTTTGGAGATATAGAAAGATCAGTGGTTGTCAAGGGTTGGAAAGAGAGAAGGGATGAACAGGTGGAGCACTGGGGTTTTCTAGAGCATTGAAATTATATTCTGTATAATACTTTAACATTGGAAACACAGCATTATGCATTTGTCAAAACCCATAGAACTGTACAACACAAGAGGGAACCCTAAAATAAACTATGGACTTTAGTTGATAATAACGTATCAATATTGACTTGTCAAAAGTAACATGTATACCATATTAATGTAAGATGTTAACAAAAGGGGAAACTGTATATGTGTGTAGGGGGAGGGTGGAACAGGTATATGGAACTCAGCACTTTCTGTGCAATTTTTCTAGAAACGTAAAGCTGTTCTATAAAGCAGTATGAATGAAATAGAAATTTTTTAGAAACCTTGAAATCAGAAATGTATATTTGTTATTATACTGGTTTCTTATTAGTTTCTCATTGAGTAATTAAGAAATGTTGATTCTGACATCTTACTCTACTAACCGTTATCATTCCCAGCTCTGAGTCACCTACAACTATAATAAATATATCTTGTTTCTAATATTCACACACTACAACAATGTAGATAGAATAAGACCATCTTACTTCAGACTCTAATCTCCTTAGGTACAACTTTTCAACCAGTTTTAAATCTGCCTATGGTTTAACCCCAATTTCTCTCTCTCATCCATAAAAAATATCCTGAGAGATTATGCTAATATTTTAATGCAAATAAAAATATATTATGCAGAGCACACTGCCTGGCACACAGTTGTCACTTATTAAAATGTGGCTATTGTTAGTGTTTTCCTGCCATAATATAGTGGCTATACCAAAATGTCATTGTTAGTTTGGTATTTCTTATTTTCAGTGATGTTAGTCTGGCTTCTAAGGATCACCATATTATTTGCTAGGTGCTCAAGAGTAACCAGTTTAATTATTTGTTCTTTTTTTTTTTGTCTTTTCTTCCAAAGATTGACACTAAGTCTACCTACTGTTGATTATAAAACCTACCCACATTTGCTCTTTTAGGAATCAGTAATACCCTAATTTTTTTTCCCATTTCAATCACTTTCAGAATCTGGGTCTGGAAATTTGAACTACTTTAAAGAGACCTACTTGCTATTTTCTTATAGCTGCCAGGGCCATCTTTGTAAACTTGAGATGAAAGATGCACTTAGTCAACTTGTTTCAGTTGCTTCTACATGAAGTACTTTTTTTTTTCTATTCTTTGCCCTTTGAAGATAATGCTTCTTCAAGGAGAAGATGCAACAAGCCAGGAGTCATAGTTGTGCTTTCTGTTTTACCTTTAATATTAGAGTAGTGGTAATATTTTCCTATACATATTATAAAGAGTGATTTTTGTTGTTATTGGTGCTGTGACATTTGCTGTCAGCTCAGCTTGTGCTAAACTTTAAGGCTTTTTATAAGTTTGTGCCACCATATTAACCCCGGGCCATATTCTACCTTCTATCTCCCTAAAACATCCTTTTATAAACTCTAATTCTATGTAAGAATTCTTCAATCTCTAATAAACTTGAGTAAAGTGGCATTTCTCAGGGCCTTTTACAGTCATCACTTATTCATTTATTTCTTTAAAAATTACTGAGCACACACTCTAGGCTGAGCATAGGGCCAGTCATTGTTAAAAATTAGATTACTAAGACCCAATCTATTTTCAGGAATTTGACTGTATAATCAACACTCAATAAACACTTGTTGAACACGTATTATGTGCTAGGATAAAAAGACTTGTGTAAATTTATTCCAGGAGAGTACAATAACTGTGTCAACAGGAAGACATACAAAATATAGTAGTCTCAGAGGAGGGTGTGATAAATGCTACGGAGGTAGGGATGGGAGCAAGCTGGGAACATCTTCTAGGAAGACAATGTATTCAACGTAGGTTTCAAAGAGGAGAAGATCACAGGTAAGTGGAAAGGAAAAGGGAGTCCAGCGGAGAGTGTGATACCAACAAAAGTAAAATACTCGGAAGGGCCATTTGCTTTTTGAATGATCCTCTTGTAGTATTCTGAAGAAAAGAGATGGTTTACCTTTTCCTACAGAGAGCCTCAATCAATATAAGCATGAACACATCTGCAAGAGACATACATTTGTAAACGATCTACAAGTCAGTGCAAAAGTTTCTGGAAGATCAGGATTTCTACAGTTAATAAGATGATTGCTTTTCTGTGCAGCTCACAGGACCTCTGTGAACTGCAATGGAGAGTCTCTCTTTCCTTTTAAACATTCACTATGTGTGAGGACGTCAGGAAGAGCTTCTTTCCATCTACTAGCCCTGTCCCGCCTTAGGTGTCAGCAAACTAGTTAGTTACTCATAGCAATTGGCACATGGTTGGCTTTCAAGGTGTCAATCAAACTCAATCCTTCTTCTCAAACTCCCTTAGATCTTCAGACCATGATGAAGATTTTTCTATATTATTTTATTCCCTTGTCACAGAGTCAAGAAGGATGTTTTGGGAATTCTTTAGAAAGATTAGATTAAGAAGTCAGACTGTCCTAGATTCAAATCCAGGTCTTAGGTTGGAAACCAGAATCTACCATTTACCTGATGGGGCCTTGAGCAAGGTATTTCAGGTCTTCAAGTCTCAGTTTTCTTATTTTTCAAATTGGAATAATAATGTCTACTTAGGGTCCTTCTGAGGATTATATAATGTAGCTAAAACGTTTAGAAGAGTTCTAGATATAAGACATGCTCTTAAAACATGATAGTCCATGTTCTTTCAATAAGAATAATAAAAAGGAGAAAGGGAGAGAAAAAGATCAGCACTCGTTCAGACCCTACAGAGGTAGCAGGTCGTATGTTAGACATTTTACATATTATCTCATTTAATCCTCACAGTAATGTAATAATCCCTTCTATTTTTATAGACTCAAACCATAGCTCATGACAACGACATCAATTGACCCAGGGCACAGACTAGTCAGTGTAAGAGCTGGGATGCAAATCTGCTTCTGTTATCTCTAAAGCCTATGTGTGCTTTTCAATACATTACACTTTGAAAAATAAAGATTAATATTCATTAATCTCCAAAGTTTTTAATAATATGAGCAAACTTAATTTAAGAATTTATTTTCATGTTCCATAATGCTGAATTTATAGTCTACGTATAGTTTTAATAGAAAAGAGTAAAACTGAATCAAATGTCTTATGCTCCTTTTTAAACCATGTTCTGATATTCTCAACACCACAGGCTTGAAGGGCAACCACACAGTAAAGCTACTAATTGAAACTATTGGCAAGATGAAAGGACGTTTGCTTTATGAAGTTTATGTATGTGTTTTGATGTGTGTTTGTATGTGTGTGTATATCTATGTGTATATGTCTGTATGTGTATATGTACTTTTCCCCTTTTTCCATTTTATACAATTAAATAATAGTTTAAATTAGGTTACATAAGTAACAATAGTTTAAAAAGGTAAAGGTAAATCAACTTGGCTGCAATCTGTTCTTTGTTAGTGGTTTTTTTTTTTGGTGGGGGGAGTGGAAAAGAGGCTGCTAATGATTCCTTTTTCCTGAAGGAAATAAAAATCTAAAAATTCAAATGTAAGAGCAATCAAAGTTATGACTGTCTTTAACTTAGAAGCTGTTGACTGATAATATTCAGTTTGATGAAAGAGCATACAAAGTATATTTGTACTTTTTAAACAGTAAAAAAATTGAGTATTTTTATATTTCATAAGTGAACATAGAAACTGCTTTTACACTTCCATCAATCAATGTTTTACAAATATAGGCCAGATTGAAAATTAAGATCCTTGTGATATAGCAAGGCAACTTTTGAATACAATCAATATAAAACATTTCATTAAGAGTTACATAATAATCTGCAGTAGACAGAACCATTTAAAAGCAGAATTCTCATTTCCTCATTATTACTTAAATGCACTTTGCATAAACTTTGGTGAGTAGAGAGTCCTGAGCAAAATATTAACACTTTTATGGCTCATTTCCTTTTTTAGTTACATTTGTGAGGGTTTTTAAAATGTAGGCTTTAAATTAATTATAAATGCAGAGGCCAAGTAGTTAAAACCTCTTAAGAGCAAAGGTATTTTCAATTACTTCATACTTACACATTTTAGAAAATATACTGATACGGGGGGACATACTTGACAAATTTAATATTCCTCTATTTTCTTGTTAAATGAGCATGGTGAGCAGTAGAGATAAAGATTACTTTAATTAAGTGTGCAATGAATCCCATAAAACTTAATTGAACACTTCGTTTTCATGTAGATATTTTCTCTTACTCAAATGTTTTTCATCTATGCTGTATGCAATTATTTTAAATCTAATATTTCAATGAATAAGCAAAGGTTTTAAGACAATTTGGTGTCTTCAAATTCCTTATGGCATTTGAGAATGACCTTTAGATTCTGAAAAGGCGAATGTTTTGCATTTATTTAAGCTGACGAGAAAAACACAGAAGTATCTCAATGTTTAGAATAGCCAGGGCCATTTTGGTGAATGCAGAAATAGTGATGGCTGCAGATCTCACAAGTTCTGAATTACTTACCATAAATGGACATCTGTTGGGCTGTACCTCAGGACATTTATTTTGCCTGTCTTCTAGTGTTTTCCAAAAAGACAACACAAGAAAAGAATTTAATATTTAACCCCTGTATACAGTTGGCTTTCACTCCACCAATTACTTTGATATGGTAACATGTGACTGATTATACTTATTCTTCCAATAAATTAATACAGAAACATCCAGAAGCAAATCCTATAGCTGTCTGAGATCTGGTTGGTCAAATCTTTGGTTGGTTTAGCCAAAAGGTCTGCTGGCACATCACAGAAAACAACTGTGTGTGAATCACTGTGGTGAGGTTACTTATGCAGGTCAAACATGTTCACTGTGAAACTGCCCTTTAGCTATGTATTTGCTTCCTTAGTCTCAGCAACTAGCAAAAGAATTCTACATTTAACTGCATGGTTACTACATTCAGGAGAAAACAAGGTACTGGTTCTAAGTGTCATTTTCAAACTGATAGTTATTTTGAAAATTCTAACTCAAACAGATTTCCACATTGTTAATGAATTTTGTATAAAATATTGCCATTTAAATTGCCAACACATGTCAGAGACAGATGATATACACACGCTGTATGCCAGACACACCTGACAGCAATAACTTAAGCACACATTGAGAATGACAGTCTGGTTTAAGAAGAGGTGTTCAGAGTTCCAAGTTCAGGAATCTTTGAATGGCCAACCTGGAGGTTTACTCCTTATCTACAAAGGATATCTGAATCCCTAGCTCATTTCTTGGAACACAGGATGTACAAGGCACTAAAGCCTTTTGCTTTGGGTTAAATGGAGGTTGCTAGGTGGAGGATGCCCGGTGGATGCTGCTAAGTGAAAATGCTATATAACCTGCATACTTTTTACAAATGGTAGCTATTATCCTGTCCAGCCTGCCGCTCCTGGATACCACCCCGTACTTAAGTCCTCAATAAACCCTATGTCTCATTCGCTGGCTCTGTGTCTCTTCTTCAGCCTCTCAGACAGGCTGCCATCCCTCCTGGAGTCAATAGGGGTCTGGTCCAACACACGCACATGCACACGCACACACACATATGCACACTTTTCTTTTTAAAAGAATCATCCCTCGTCTTTGATGCTTTGTCTTTCTTCATTCTTTCTAACAACCCTTCTATCTACCTATCCTCTTTTCATTCCCTCATTCAGTTTTTCTATATTTTTTACCATCTTTTCACACATCTTTCTGCCCATATTTCATTCTATATCAGTTTATCTAGCTATTTATGATTTCAACATTCAGTATATATTTGAGTGCCTACTGTTTGCTAAGAGATGGAGATATTACCTGTGCTAGGTCAATAAAAATATTTTAACTCTTCAAATAATTTTAGAAATAAAAACACTCTAAGAGAAAATTTGATTCTTATTGGTTTACATTTTGATGAATAATGTAAGTGTATAATAAGAAAACATTAAAAATGAAAAAAATAAAATAGATTCCAAGACATGTGTGTGTGTGTGTGTGTGTGTGTGTGTGTGTGTGTGTCTGTGTGTGTGTGTTGGGATATAGTGCTCTTGATTAGAAGAATCGGATTTATTAGTTTTTTTTTGTATTTGCATATTTTGTATTGCTTTAATCTTTAACCAGTTTGGAGTACAAAAAATTTATGTTGCTGGTATAGCCTGAAACAAAAATGTTCCTTGTTTTGGATTTAGAGCTTTTCAAAATTTCACTGAAGAGAAGTGATATTAAAAAAAAACAGGAAAAATTAAATGATTATAATGTAAAATCAAGTGATTATAAGGTGAGGTTGAACCTGATTTCCAAGTACTTATGATTCAATTTTGTAAAGAAAATAGTTGAAATCAAATATGGGATTCCTTGGCACTCATAGTGTACCTTTGTTTAACTCAATTTTTGAAAAAAACTATTTGAATGAAACATATGTTGTGCCTTACCTACACAATTTACATTGATTCTTCATCTTCTCTCACAAATGTCTCCCATATCCCACTACTTATTCTTTGTTAAAAATCCAGGAAAAAGACTATAGTTCATTAGACAAAAACTAGTACAAAAATTAAGTTAATGGAAACCAAGAGTGAAGGTGGCAAAGATGGCTTCGGCATTGAAATTAAATAGCAGGATGATGGCATAAAAATAGAGACAATGAAAAATAAACACCATTCTGAAATACTCTTCACATTCTCTTGATCTAAGGGAACCTGAAAACAGGACTTTAAAATCTAACACTAGAAATAATGATGAGAGAAGAAAACCCTCAAGGCATTTTAATATTGAAAATCTGTTGCCACATCTAGCGGAATTATCATAGGTATGCTAAAATTACTGTATATTCTATTAAATCTAAAGAAAATGCCTCTGATTTCGGTAGCTGATTTAGTGGAAGCAAATCAGTGAACATGGTTATTACAAAACCTTTTTCCCAAAATGTAATTAAAAACTCTTACCAGTTTGCGTATTAAACGAATGATTAATATTTTCCCAAACAGGCAGAATCAAAAGCTTCCTAGAAAATCTGGGTGAAACTGCAGTACTGCTGCATGAAGGCATAGTCACAGCCAGTATGCGAGAATGAGGAAGCATTAAGTCTCCTGCTTTGACAAAACCGTGTGGATCCTGAAAATGTGCTCTTTTGGTGTGCTGATGGCAGAATTCCAAATGTAATATGAACATACTCTGCTCTCATTCAGCACACACAAGTGATCCTTGGCTATAACTTTCTACAAGGTTCTAAAATCAAGAAACAGGTGGATTTAAAACCAGAGATGTAGTCAATGGAGTGTAGATTACTCAGAGGGCTATGGCTAGAGTTAAACAGCACCTTATGAAAATGTTATCTGGGACCCACCTTGAACCTTTGAAGAAAAAGGATGGTTCTTGATGTAATTTACCCCACGGCCTGGTGCCTGTGGTATGCTCTGAAAAGAAGCATCTATATCCAAAAAGATGCGCCTGCTGAGAAGGGCTGCTGGTAGCTGTGGTGAGCATGCATGAGGCTCTAGCATGAAAGCAGGAGAGACAGCAACGAGGCATTTGCTGAGCACTGCCGGGACAGAAGAGACACGTACAGGGGAACATACATAATAGACAGTGAGATGATCCAAGAACAAAGTGCACAAATTAAAGACAGTAATATTTAAAGAAGTTCTGGAAGTTCCTGGGATGGGATGTTGGAAGAACCAACTCAGAGAGAGAGAGAGAGAGAGAGAGAGAGAGAGAGAGAGAGTTAGTTATAAAAAGCTTTGTCTTCCCCAGTTTCATTTAGATGTATTCTAATCAGAGACATTCTGAGGCCTTGTACATTAAGCACAGTAGCTTTTGTGGAGAAATAAAAATATGTATTAATTGTACATCCCTCATAGAAATTACGTATGTGTAAGTAGATGCTACCATGCAAGGCCCTGGAATATAAGGGGGAGAGCAAAGAAGCAAGAATAACATTCTGGGAAACTCCCTCTCGCACATGGAGGTGGTTTGATATGGAGAAAGTGATGGGATAGAGAAACCGAAAGTAAACAAGGAAAGGCTTCCATTTAGGACGCAAAGGAGAAAAAAGACTGTCATTATTTTTCAGGTTTACTATGCATACTAAGTAGTGTTTTAGTCAATGTTGGATTTCTTGCATAATATAGCAAAAGACTTAGAATCTAAAAATCGTTAAATAAATCTTTGCTATAGATGATAGGAAGGAAGGGGGAAGGAAAGAAGGTAGGAAGTTACGTAGGAAGGCAGGCAGGCAGCAAGTAGGGAAGCAGATGAACAGGAGTGAGTTAACCCATCAATGTCTCATTTATATATAAAAAGGGAATTGTTGCGAAGGTTGTAAGAGATAATGCATGTAAAGTGCTAACTGCCGGGTCTGATATACTGAAGGTGCTCAAGAAATGCTAAATATCATTATCATAATTACTCTTATCTTTAGCATCATCATCCTCAGCACCACCATCATTATTCCTTGGAGCATTTCTGAAAAGGGTATTTGAGAAATGCTTCACTTTCCTGGGACCTACGAATGCATCTTTCTTGATAATCCTCCTCCTCATGCTTTAACCCACTTCTATTTAGCTTTTACTCTGTGACACTCCAAGGATTCACGCTTGTCAAATTTACTAATAACATCTTTGTTGCGAAATCCAGTGAACAATTTTTAGTTCATGCCTTACCTGACTTCACTGCAGCATGTCTCATTACTGATGAATTCTTACTTTGGGAAGCTCTTTCACTGTCTGGCTTTTGTGTCAACTCCCCCTGGCTTGTAGTCCCCTTATGCCCGTAGTCCTTTTAAAGGGTCATTCTGAGTTTCTCATTCTGGCCCCAGATCATGGGGGTTTTCTCCAGGAACCAAGAGCAAGTAAGATTCAAAAGTATTCATTACATTTAGCTCATTTTCAAGAGAACAGAAAAAAGGTATTGTTCAAAAGAACAATATTAGTCTGCAGGCCTGATTTTAGAAAAAAAAAATATTCTACATATTAATGACCCACATAAAGTATATAGCTTGTGTTTGGTAGAAAACTCCCACCCCTCCATCTTGACCTCCACATCCGGAAGGCCACCTACAGACACCAGTCTGCCTGGTAACACTGGGCAGCCAATCACAGCCCAGCCTTACACCAGTCTGCCTGGTAACACTGGGCAGTCAATCACAGCCCAGCCTTAGCCCGCCAAGACTGGGCCAATCACCTTGTAACACGGCGCTCCTCTCCACCCCTCCTGGTCACTTACCAATCATCTACCACTACCTCAGCTGAAAACCCTCCCCACTCCTATAAAAGTGCTCAGCCCCAGCTGCTTGGCGCAGCCCTTTCCTCCTCGTCCCTCCGGGCTGCCCGGAGGTCTCAATAACCCTGGACTCGGCCTTCGTCTTCCAGTGTGCTTCTTGGGACCGGATAACTAGGGAGGGGACGACAAAGGGGGTCGCACATTTGGTGCCGAAACCCGGGAGGTGAGGGCTGCTGACCAAACAGCGGCCCCCTCCCTCTGGCGACCTCCCCTCCCTCCTCCAATTTGGCTTCCATGCTCCGAACAAGGTAAGTCTATTCTCTTACCTATCTTCCCTGTGGTGCGTGTAGCGGCCCCTTTCTCCCAGTCTTCATTCCATGGATCCCTCGCCAAGTGCCAGCCGGCCCGAGTAAGATCCCCCAACCAGGCTCCAGGAGCCTTGGGAGCGGTCAGACAAGGGATGCCTTCTCTGACTCTCTCATCCACACACACACATCATAGGAACAGTCAGACGGGGGACGCCTTTTCTGACTCTTCCTATGCCACCCCTAGAGGAGCTGTGAGGTAGAAGGGACGCCTCTTCTCACGCAACTCTAGTCCACTTCCTGCTGGCAGAGGGGTTTCGCTGCTGCGCACACCATGGGGAACGCGGAGTCCAAAATTCCAAGCAACACCCCTCTTGGGTGCTTGCTTCTCAATTTTTCCTGTCTGGGATATTCTCAAACCCTCAGATGGAAAAAGCTTATCTTCCTGTCCCAGGTAGCCTGGCCCCAGTACCAGCTCGATAATCAGTCACACTGGCCTCCCACTGGTACTTTCGATTTCAATGTCCTGCGTGATCTGGACAATTTTTGTCGCCGTACCGGCAAAGATCGCGAGGTGCCGTACGTCCAGGCTTTTTGGGATCTCCGTTCCCAC
>CAUYLG010058489.1:0-30373 GCA_963573385.1 Cacajao melanocephalus
AATGAGAACACATGGACACAGGGAGGGGAACATCACACACTGGGCTCTGTTGGGGGTTGAGGGGCTATGGGAGGGATAGCAGTGGGTGGGGAGATTGGGAAAGGATAATATTAGGAGAAATACCTAATGTAGGTGATGGGGAGATTGATGCAGCAAATCACCATGGCATGTGTATCCCTGTGTAACAATCGTGCACAATGTGCACATGTACCTTAGAACTTAAAGTATAATAATAATTAAAGAAATTCCCAAAGGGATACAATATATGGATGTAAGAATTGGCCACATATTGGCAAAGACATGATCTTCTTTTTTATTATCACTCTTAAAACCTCTTAACATCAAAACATAGTGACTGACAACCTCCTCAAACAAACTGCAAAAGTAAATAAAAATAACCTCTTGCACAAAACATTGCATGGTACACAGACTCCCTGAGGCTTTTCCAAGGAACCCAGTGTGAGAAACCCTGCTCCAGACCTAGGGTGCTCCTCCTACCTAGAAAGCAGAAGAGTAAAGAATGGTGATATGGACAGCTGAGGAAAATAAGTGGTATCAATGGTTAAATTTACATTCATTTTAAAGATAACATGGGAATTGCCAAGAGTTTTTAAATGCTAATATTTCTGAAGACAGTATTCTAAGAGTTCTGTCAGATGGAGAGTTTTAAAAGAAGTCAGCTTTGTTCCTGCTTTATTTATATGTCTGTACCCTCAAATTTTTGTAACCTTCTTTGCTTAGGGGTCTCTCTCTGTGTTTCTTCTGTTTCTCCTTTTCTGTATGTGTGTGTGTGTGTATAAACACATATTTTGTGTGTATATATATATGTATGTGTATATATATAGACATATGTTGTGTATATATGTATGTGTATATATAGACATGCACATGTGTACATATACACACATGCATATATGTGTATACACACATGCATATGTACACATATATGCATGTATATATTAATATACATACATGTGTATATGCACACATATCACATATGTGTATATACATATACATATATGTATGCATGTAGACACATACACCTCTGATATACATACCCATCATATATGTATGTGTATATACATACATGTACATGTATATACATAGAAACATATACATACATATTTATATTTGTGTGTCTACATATAAACACACATATGTAATATACATACACAAAACATGATCTCTAGAGCACAGAGCAATTGAAATATCTTTTAAACACATGTTCAGTATTGAAATTAGATCACTTGACAGTCACTAGCAAACTTGAAGATGGGATTTGCATTATAATTTTTATCATTAGATGTACTGCTCTGTCTCCTTCCTTTGTTCTTCTATGGCCAAAGTTCCTAGAGGTGCTGACTTGATGAAGCCAAGCTGGAGCAAAAATTACTCTTGAATGTACTTTCTTTTAATGTACCCAAATGCTCTTATTTATTGTCCAACTTTATTATTTAAACTCGGTTCTCTCTTAGCAATGTCCCACATTCCAATACTTCTAGGGTATTAGTATTGTAAATAATGCTAACAGGAATGTTCTACGTACTGAAAAGGGTGACATATCTTGAGGACAGGCCACGAAATGGGTTGACACCTCTGCTCAGAAGGTGTGTTTGTCTAAGAGGGCTAATGAAATATATATGACCAAAGGGACAACTCTGGATTTGGTGTTACACAAATATTAGTGACTCTCCTGTTGATCGTACCAGCCACTGATGACACTGGAGCCTATGTGTAGATAGAATGCCATTTGCTCTAACTCCATGGCATCTCATTAACTATTCATGGATAGGCATCATCGTGATAGTTTTCAAATAGACATTGAACTGGGATGTGAACAATGTTTATTACATCCAACTGAGGCAAAAAAAATTCTGTTATTAGCATATATTGATGCATTCAGTAATAGGTTGCTCAAAACTTACTGACTAACTCCTGTAGAGACTGATGAAAAGCCAAAGAATATGATCACTGGCTTCTCTTTATTTACTTTTACTTTACATCTCCCTATTTATTCCAACAGTTAAAGCAAACAGGAGAGAGAGTTTGCTTGGACAAAACAATGTTAAAGGGAATGTAGCTAATAAATCTTAACCTTCATCTCATCAGAAGAGCACCCCAGGCTGCAGCTGGGTGATTTTGCTTTCACTGATTTTTAAAATAAATGAAAAGTGAACTGCACATTATAACAGGAAAGTCTGACCTACAAATAATGAGACACCCCACTTAAGCTGTGCAATCAACAGACCCTCATGTAGGAAAAGTGCTGGGGAAACTGGTTAGACACCCAGGGTAAATCCAGGCAGGGTGAGTGTTCACGGCAAGGCAGCCCTAAACTTGTGTTTGTCTCCACATTTCTTTCTGGCTTATCCATGAGTCCCAAAAGACTAAATTGAGTTCTTTTTTCTCTCCCTCGAACACACTATTAGTATTTGTTTGGAGTCCTCTGCTTTTATCTCCTATCCAGTTTCCCTCTGCCCACCTGAACCACATTAATTCTAAGTCTTATTTTTTTCTGTTTTCCTTATAGAAAGGAAATGATCTCCATATAAATCACATGAATTAATTCAGGTTCTCTAGGCTTCCAGTCCTTCCTTGGCAACTTAATAGTTTAATACATTAAATCTTTTTACTAAATGTTTACTATATGCCTCATGCCATGTTAAGCACTGGAGGACAAAAAGAAAAAAAACAGTGGAAAAGGCATGATCTCTGTTTCTAAGGATTATAGTAAGGTGGGTTCCAAGAAGTAAAGAAATTAACTGCAGTGGTATATGGGAATCAGATAAGTTTTTAGGACACTTTGCAAGGTAAGAAAGGGACTATGAGGAAGCATGTGGCCAACTCCTCAAGAGAGATGTGCTTGGCTCAAGGCCTACAGACCACACTGCTGCTATGCTCTAGGAGGAGGCCCCACCCCTTGATGGTTCTTCTCTTTTTATGTGCATGCTGACCCTGAGAATTCCTTAGGATGTCTGACCCAGGCAACTGGTTGTCTGAGTTAAAGATCCTGCAGATCTTTAGGAAATTGCTAGGAAAGTCAAACTGCCCAAATATCACAGGTCCCAGGGATGGTTGGAAAGTTGTAACCCTCCCACTGAAGGGAGAAAGACTCATGTCTCATGCTTGTTGAGTCAGGGGACAGCATTCCTACGTAACTGATCACTGACAACCCTGCTTTTCATTCAATAGTGAATGTTCACACATGCTTTAGGTATGTCACAGAAGATGGTCCTGGCTTCTGTGAAGACAAAGTAAACACTGAAAATAGGAAGGGAAGAAAGAGGAGGGATTTAGCAGTGACCCCCCAACTAGATGATGCTTTACAGTCAGGTGCTATGGGAAACATATTAAAAATATTAGCACTTATTTTTTACAGTGAGGTAATTGGCTCAATACTTGAATTCTGCCTTAATATACAGACATAAGTCTAAGAGATAAGGAGAGCTATCTGACCAGAAAAGATGTATATAAGTTCTTTTCCTCACATTCTGTTTCCAAATGTTGTATGAACAATATTACGGGGCTCAAATAAATTTGGTTCTTTTAGGTTTTCCTCTAGTAGTTTCATAGTTTGGAAACTAAGTCTTTAATCCATTTTTGGTTGGTTTCTTTTGTATATGGTGAGTCATCGGAGTCTAATTTCATTCTTCTGCCTCTAGATATCTAAGTTTTCCCAGAACCATTTATTGCAGAGACTGCCTATTCCGCAATGTGTGTTCCTGGCACTTTTGTTAAAAGTAAGATGGGTGTAAATATGTGGATTTATTTTGGGATTCTTTATTCTGTTCCATTGGCCTATATGTTTGTTTTTATGCCAGTATCATAGTAGTTTGGTTATATAGCTTTGTGGTATATTTTGAAGTCAAGTATTGTGATACCTCAAGCTTTGTACTTTTTGCTCAAGATTGCTTTGGCTATTTAGCATCTTATGGTTCCATTCAAATTTTAGGAGTGTTTTAATTATTTCTGTGAAAATATTTGTATTATGATACAGATTGCATTAAATCTGTAGGTCAATTTGGTGGCTGTGAGTTTGTCGTACATGGCTGTGTTAAGGTATATTCCATTTGTACCTAATGTGTTAAGGGTGTTTGTCATGTAGGGGTGTTCAATTTTATCAAATGATTTTTTTAGTGTGTCTGTTGAAGTGATCGTATATTTTTTAACCTTTATTTTGTTAGTGTGATGTATCATGTTTATTGATTTGCATATGTTGGGTCCTCCTTGCATCTATCAGATGATTGAGAACAGCATTGCCCTGATACCCAAACCAGACAAAGACACAACAAAAAAAGAAATCTATAGGCCAATATATTTCATGAAGTTAGATGTGAAAAATTTTAACAAAATACTATCAAACCAAATTCATTTTTAAAATATAACTTTGCTAAATATAAGAATTTCATAGTAGAATCTTTTCGGTATGTACTATAAAATTCTTATATTTAGCGAAGCAAACTAACACAGGAACAGAAAACAAACAATGCATGTTCTCACTCATAAGTGGAAGTTGAACAATGAGAACACATGGACACAAGGAAGGGAACATCACACACCTGGGCCTGTTGGGGGTGGTAGGCAAGGGGAGGGAGAGCGTTAGGACAAATACCTAATGCATGAGGGGCTTAAAACCTAGATGATGGGTTGATAGGTACAGCAAACTACCATGGCACATGTATACCTATGTAACAAACCTGCACGTTCTGCACATGTATCCCAGAACTTAAAGTAAAATAAAATAAATAATTTTAGTTGATGTTTTTATTTTGCTTGTTTCTACTTTGAGCACTTTGGTTATTCCACTATCTTTTGGCTTCGTTTTTTGTTTGTTTGTTTGTTTGTTTGTTTGTTTGTTTCTGATGAGAAATCAGCTATTGGCCAGGTATGATGGCTCACACTTTCAATCCCAGCACTTTAGGAGGCCAAGGTAGGAGGATTGCTTGAACTTAAGAGTTCGAGACCTGCTTGGGCAACATAGGGAAAGCATGTCTCTACAAATAATAATAATAATAATAAAGCTAGGTATAGTGGCATGTTCCTGTGGTTGAGCTACTCAAGAGGCTGAGGTGAGAAGGATCTCTTGAACATGGGAGGTAAAGACTGCAGTGAGCCTTCATCACAATATTGCACCTTGGCCTGAGTGAGAGAGCAACACTTTGTCGAGAGAGAGAGAGAGAGAGAGAGAGAGAGAAAATAAAGAAAAAAATCAGCTATTAATTTTGAAGGTATTCTCTTTTAAGTAATGTCATTTTTCTCTTGTTGCTTTCAATTTTCTCTTTGACTTTCACTATTTTTGCTAAAATATACCTGTTTGTGAAAATCCTCATATTTACCCTCCGTGGAATTTGCTGGGCTTCCTTGATATGTAGATTATTGGGTTTTAATAGATTTAGAAAGTTTTCAGCCATTAATTTTTAAAATATATTTTCTTGTCCTTTCTCTCTCTCCTCCCTTTTGATATCCTGTTACATGTAATGTTTTCTTAGAGGATTTATTTTCTTTATTTTTTTATTCTGTTTTTAGGCCCACATAATCTTTACTGAGTTCTCTTCAAGTTTGATTTTTCTGTCTGTTCAAATCGATTGTTAAGCCCCTCTAGTATATTTTTTCTCACTTACTGCATTTTTAAACTCTAGCATTTTCATTTTTTTAAATAATTTTTTATGTCATATTCTGTATTTGAGGTGGCATTGTCATCATACTTTTGTTTACTTCTTTAATATTATTTTACTTTAGTTCTATGAACTTGTTTATAGTGTTTAAAGCCTTTTCCTAACAAATATGATTTTTGTGTGTGTGTGCTCTCACAGGGAGTTTGTTGCCTGCTTTTTTAAACCTCTGGTGTATTGTTATACTTTCTTGTTTCTTTTCATCTTTTACACTTTGTTAATAAAAACTCGAAATTTTAGAAAACATATTATAGCATGTCTGGATACTGTCCCTTCATATCCTCTAGGGGCTTATTATTTTTTGCTTATTTATTTGTTTAGAGGATGGCAGGATTATTTCACTGAACTCTACTCATTCTTTCAGTGTTAAACCTCTGATTTTTTTTTAGGGAGACACAGCTTTGAGTATGCCCACAGTCACTCTGGAATGATAGTGGTTTTGGTAAGGCTCTATTTTTCCCTTTCCCTTACTGGACCTATCTGTTAAACTTCATTAATTGCTGAATGATATCTCTATTTTTTATAACAATGCCCTGGAACATAAGTCAACATACAAATAAATACAATCAAATTTTAGCTAATTTGAAGAAAGTTGTTGTGGTCATCCTTCACCTTTTTTTATTCCAAAGTGGTACCTCCCACCTACCTTATACCGTGGATCCATCCTGCAAACTAACCAACTTACAATTTAGACCATATTTTTTCTCAGTTGGCTTCTGTCACCGTCTCCATTGTTCTTATGAGTATTTTCAAGTTTGAACTTCTCTTTTTTATTTTTATTATTATTATACTTTAAATTTTGGGGTACATGTGCAGAATGTACAGGTTTGTTACATAGGTATGCATGTGCCATGGTGATTTGCTACATTCATCACTCCATCATCTACATTAGGTATTTCTCCGAATGCTACCCCTCCCCTAGTCCCCCACCCCCCCTGCTATTCCTCTCCTAGCCTCCCAACCCTAACAGGCCCTGGTGTATGATGTTCCCCTCCCTGTGTCCATGTGTTCTCGTCATTCAACACCCACTTATATGTGAGAACATGCAGTGTTTGGTTTTCTGTTCTTGTGTCAGTTTGTTGAAAATGATGGTTTCTAGCTTCATCCTTGTTTCTGCAAAGGACATGAACTCCCCATGGTGTATATGTGTCGCATTTTCTTTATCCAGTCTATTATTGATGGGCATTTGGGTTGGTTCCAAGTCTTTGCTATTGTGAACAATGCTGAAATAAACATATGTGTGCATGTGTCTTTATAATACAATGATTTATAATCCTTTGGGTATATACCCAGTAATGGGATTGCTGGATCAAATGGTATTTCTGTTTCTAGATCCTTGAGGAATTGCCACACAGTCTTCCACAATGGTTGAATGCATTTACACTCCTGCCAACAGTGTAAAATCGTTCCTATTTCTCTACATCCCTTCCAGTATCTGTTGTTTTCTGATTTTTTTAATGATCACCATTCTAACTGGTGTGAGATGGTATCTTAATGTGGTTTAGGTTTGCATTTCTCTAATGACCAGTGATGAGCTTTTTTTCATATGTTTGTTGGCTGCATAAATGTCTTCTCTTGAGAATTGTCTGTTCATATCCTTCACCCACTTTTTGAGGGGGTTGTTTGTATTTTTGTTGTAAATCTGTTTAAGTAGTTTGTAGATTCTGGATATTAGCCCTTTGTCAGATGGGCAGCTTGCAACATTGTTTTCCATTCTGTTGGTTGCAGGTTTACTCTAATGATTGTTTCTTTTGCTATACAGAAGCTCTTTAGTTTAATTAGATCCCATTTGTCTATCTTTGTCTTTTGTTGCTATTGCTTTTGGTGTTTTAGTCATGAAGTCCTTGCCCATGAACTTCTCCAAAATATGTTGCAAGTGAAGTCAGTTCCTTTGGGAAGAAATTAGATGCTCTTTTATGGCTTGTTGATAAACTTTTCTCTGAGTGATATCCCTAGATATCGCTTTCACTCTAGAAGCTGAACACTTGGTGGTGGAGAACTGTACAGAAGTAGCCTAAGGTCCCCTTGGCTTACCCTTTCTGGAGCTGGAGTGTGCCTCCTCACAATCCAGGTCAAAGATGATTAGGTCCCCATGTCCTCAGCATTCCACACCTAAAGCAAAACATATCTGTGCCATGGCTGGGAATTGGACAGATGAAGGTAACCTCTGCTTCTCAACCACACTCAGCCTCTGCAAATGGTAGCTGTGTGTAAGATAAGAAATACTGGTATCTTAATCCTCCTAAAAAGAAAGCAAAGAAAGCTCTCCAACTGGGAGCAAACAAGCAGCGTGGTCTTGTGTTCTTGGTTTTAATAATCTTTAGTGAAAAATCTACAGATTAGTGATCTGGGAAGGGGAAAAAAAAGAGAGCAATTTGGACTTAAATACTATACACTCTTGCTTTTTTCACTGATTTTTATAGATTTTCTCAAATAGATACTATTTGATTTGCTATTCATACATAGGACCATTTCTCAAAGGTTTAAATTGTTGCTATTTTTATCTGGAGCTCCTTATACTGTCATGCCAAAAGTCAATTTCTGCCATCCTAGAGCTGTATTGAACAGAGTTGGTTTTCATTGTTATTATCAAACTAATCATAGATATATTTTAATATAATTTGCAAACTGCAAAATTTCTGGATGTCTTTTTAAAATCAACTTTGTGGATGTATACTTTATACACAACAAAATTTATTGACGTTTACATTTCCAAAATGTTTGACAAATTTATACACCAGTATCAACCTAATCAAGATATACATTTCCATCACGGCAAAGGATTCCTTGTGTCTCTTCCCAGATGAAGCCATACCACCCATCCTCCAGTTCCAGACAACTACTGATGTGCTGCCTTCATGCTGCAGATCAGATTTGTTTCAGGGGATCTTGGGAGATGCTTCCTCTTAATCATTTTTTCCTTAAAATGATGTGTAGCCTGAATATAATAATTCTGACTCTCTTCCAACGGCTCGAATTTTCAGTGAACGGTCACAGGGACAGTGGTTGTACACAGATAAGACTGTAGAGATACTGAAACCACCTAGAGCTGATTGGTTTTTGCCTGCTCGAAGTTAGCTTCCCATCTCTTCTTTCCTGTGAAGCTTCCCATATCTAGCCACATCCTTGTAATATGTTCCATTTTACCTTAACTTAGCCAGTGTCTGTATCTGTTGCTCCCAAGAGAACCACAATTCTCATAAAAAATATAACTTTTTATAAAAATTGTTATAAAGAAAACTTTATTTAGAAATACAATATCATTACTTATGAGTTGTTAAATTCCTCCAACTTAGACTAGAAACCAGAATTAGTTGATTTCTAAAACAATTGCATTGCTGTTACATGGAGTGGAAAGAATATTATTAATTGGGAGCCTATGAACCAGCTAAAAATATATCTGCCACAGTGAACATCAATCATTAGTTAACAATGAAAGGCAATTTAAAACTCAAGCAGAGAATGCTAGTGAATAACTTAAATATTGAACAAAATCAAGAATTATACAAAGAAGCTATAAAAATACAAAGCATAGAGACATTGGGTCTCGTGATTTGATTGTGTTGATTAACTTGTGGGAAGCAATGGAAATAATCATTAATATTTTTTCATCATTCCATTTTATGCATGCAAAAATCTAAGTGCCAGTTTACAATCATCAATCTATTGCCACTGTCCTTTGTATATTGTAGGTATAAGCAAAGCTAATTTAGAATGGAAACCATTATTTTCCTGAGAGTTTTGTTTTAACAAATGTTAGATAATTTTTTTTTAATCATTGTCTTCTGCCCAGACTCTTGGCTTCAGACTTGTGCAGTCATTCACCTTCAAACCTCTATCACAGCACTGCTGAGTCTGTACTCAACTATGCTGAGAAATAAGCAGCTTTGACATTTAGTGGCCCAAGGCTTCTTTTCTCCTTGCAGGAATTTTGTAAATCAGCTATATGTGGTTTTGTTTGCACATCTGGTTTCAAAGCAGATGGTGAATTCTCACCCCAGCTGGATGGAAGGGCCCTCAAAACATTTAGCAGTATTTACCAGGTGAATTCTGCTAGTGCTCCAGGGCCTTCAGGAATGTACGATTTACATTCGTAGATGCCTAAATCTAGGTAGTGGAAGACATCAAATTCAAAACTAAAGCAAACCAATAAGCCATTGTTCTGTTCCTGATGTACAACACAGTTAGACTGCCTGTCATGAGAGACTATAAGAAAAACTCATTCGATTGAATTTTTAGCCACCAGAAAGTCCTAAGGATTCCCTCTCACTGTAATTGTTTTACTCTTGACACTTTTGTACACAGTAGTGATATGATTTCATTTGGTTGTATTTACTATGATTATCCCAACTTTGACTTTTTTATTGCATATGTTCTGTTGGAAATTGGTTTAGTGAGGGAATAATAGCTGTTGTGGACTTTAGCTCCCTTCACTCAAACAAATTCGTGTTTTTATCCATGTCCTAAATATGCCGTTTCACTATTCCTAGAAGACAGCAACAGCTTTTGTGTGCTATAATGCAATCTTTAGGGCATGAATATTTCCTTAATAAATGAACATTGACCACCATAAGTATTTGCATAGTCACTGTTCTTAGGGAATAAATTAAAAATACTGTGGAATCCCTTTTACCTCTTCCTGTATTTTTAATTATTGATGTGGTTTGGCTGTGTCCCCACTAAAATCTCTTATTGAATTGTAGTTCTCATAATCCCCACATATCATGAGAGGGACCTGGTGGGAGGTAATTGAATTATAGGGACAGGATCTTCCCATACTATTCTTGTGATAGTGAATAAGTCTCACAAGATCTGATGGTTTAATAAAGAGCACTTCCCACACACAAACATGCTGTCTTGCTTGCTGCCATGTAAAATGTGCCTTTGCTCTTCCTTTACCTTCCACCATGATTGTGAGGCCTCCCCAGCCATGTGGAACTGTGAGTCCATTAACTCTCTTTTTCTTTGTAAATTACCCAGTCTTGGGTATGTCTGTATTTGCAGCATGAGAACAGACTTATACAATTATTATAGGCACTTATGGGGTTCATTGCCAATCAAATCAGTCTCCAGTAAAGTTGTCTACAATATTTCCATATGAGATTTTACTGTGGTATCTTGATGCTTAACTTTAAGTGAATCAGGACTGTGTGTTGCTCACATTGGTCCTTAGTCATATTTTGGGATCTGTTTTTTCTAACAGTGAAGACATTAATTAATCCTACATGAAGGTATGTTTACGTCTGAAATTAATCAAGACCATATTTTGTGGATTTAGTATGTTTCTAGCAAATTTATACACTTAAAGTCTGTCATGAAAGGTCAACAGTTTAAAGGATATAGAAGGAACATGCTGAGATGTTCAGTAAATACTAACATAAAGCTCCCTCTTCCCAAAGGAACATCGATTTCAGTATACCTTAGATCTTTTGAAGAAAGACTTGCAGATACTCTCTTGGAAAAGTGTTTTAAAAAATAGGATCGAATATTTTTCAACTTTCATCCCAACAGAAAGCGAAAGTTAATGAGGAAACTTGGATTCTTTTCACAAAATATTGCTTGTAAGTTACTTTGCTTGGCTACATGTTCCCTGGAAAAACCCAAAAGACCAGTATAAATTCCAGTACTGTCACTCACAGTATCACAAACTTTTGGTGACTCAGTCATTTTACCTGTATGTTGTTCATTCTAGGACCAGTTTCCTAGAGGTCATGCTCCTCTCAGATTTCTTAGAAGTGGTTAGTTGTAGATTATTTGACTTGAGAAATCTTCAAAGATTTTACTGTAAAGATTTTACTATTCAAAGTATTAATACATCCATCACCAGAAGGGAATTAATGTGCTACTATATCTCAAAGACTTTACAATACCTTCATTTTTCTCAACAGCCTCCTCTAAATTCTGTTCTTTTTCTTTTCCTTAAAAATCTACACAGTGTAAAAGAGCACAAGGAGAGTCTCCTGGGAAATACAGGGAGACAAAAAATAGTCAAAATGTCCAACAACAGATTATCCAAAAAATTATGATATATCAGGACTACTATACGACCAAGAAAAATACTAATGTACCTATATATCTATTTACATAAGATGTTAATAATATATATTTTGAGTACTCCATATTCGAAGCACTAGGCTAAGTCCCAGATATATGATGGTGAACGGGAAAGACTGGAGCCCTGACTTCCTGAAGTTTCTAATCCCATGGGAGATACTAACAATAGATCAGTGAAGAACTACAACCATAAAAATTATTATTAAAAAAATACCATGTGCTGGAATTTCTGAAAAAATTAAGCATGCCTATATTCAAATATATAATGTGAAAAATAAAAATATGCCCAAAAAAGTTCATAAAGGTACAAACAAAATATGGGCAGTAGTTTCCGGGAGCTGCAAGCAGAACAGGCATCAGCAGGCATGTGTGAGTGTAGTCGTGCAGAAGTTATCTAAAACCCCTGCTGACTGATCAGCACCCATGCCACACTGGTTATTATTAATACATACTTGGGATATCACCACTGGGTGTTCATATTGTGGCCAGTCCTTACTTCCATTATGTTTTCTAGATTATCTAATTTTCAAACACAATGCTTTATTATTTCATAAGTAATTATAAAACATTTTAAACATGCACACAGTAGAGAAAACATTCACTTCTTTATTCGACATACATGTTTAACAAAAGTTAAGAAATTGCCATTTTTGTTTTAGGATTTTTTTTTAATGAAATAATTAGAGATACAGGTAAATTCTTACAAATTAATCCTTTTTTCTCTTCCTCTCCTTCTCATGTGTAATCACTTATCTAAAACTGTGCTGATTTTATGTTGTAATAAAAAGGGCTTTAAAATCAATATATAGTATAGATGCAAAAGTCTGAATCACTAAAAATAGTTAAAAAAAAAAAAGCAAGAAAAAAAAAGGACAAGAAAACGTGAGGCAAAAACCATTGAGTGAAGAGTGATCTTTAGGAGAATGAAAAAGAAGGCTTAACTTTACAAAGCTCCCTGCTGAATGGAATGGTCAAACTAATTGTAAGAAATTGCAAAAAACATGTTGAAAAGCTTAGAATAGACATAATTAAACTGCAAAACTTCCTGCAGCTTGAGAAAACCTTCTTGCTGAGTCACTAAATTTTAGAAACATAAAAAAAAAACTAACCACTGAAACATCCAATTGTAAGAAAGTTCTAGACTCAAAAATAAATAGGAGCAAAAGCATTGTTTAAAAAGTACTGTGAAGAAATTCCACACTCATAATTTAAATGAGTGTTTAAATAAATATTGTTATTAACTTTTTGAGTGTCATCAATGAATCAGTTACTATGCTAGTGCCAGATTTAGAAGATGAGTGGAAAATAATCTTCAAGGAGTTCACAATTTAGTTAATAAAACTTGTTAGATGACATGGTGTCCCTCTTATCCCATATGTTCCCACTATTCAGAGAAGAGTTGCCATATAGTAGGCATGAGGGGTTATGAAAAAATGTTTAATATTCAGCTCTCTAGGAAAAAAAAATTTGCAGCATTTTCCAATTTCCATTGGTGTTAATACTACCCCCATGGCTGATTTCAGAATGACATTATATTATGAAACATTATATTTCTTTTCAGAAAGAAATACACACCAGAACACTAGATTCATCAGACCTAGCTAGATCAAGCGTTGAAGAAATATTTAATGCATGAAGACAAAGAGTGTAATAATTTTTATAAAAGAGATTGGTTTAACATATGACAGAAGCACAAAGAAATGATCAGATCTGTGGGAAGGGAGGACTTCGGTATTTCAAAGTCTTTTCTGAGGTGATCGCTGATTTTTTTCCACTACAGCTGTGTTTCATTTATAAGTTTTTACTAGAGCACTTGTTCTCAAAGGGGGATACAAGATAAATGAGTGGTGATATTAGGAGGTTTTTATTATTGTGTCCAATATTTTAAAAACAGCAATGCTACTAAACAATCTACAGTGAACAGGATGTCCCCCCCACCCAACCGCTGTCCTCTAGCAAAAACAACTGTACAAATTGTCAAATATATCAACAGTGCTGAGATCAAGAACCCTGTACTGGAATAACAGAGAACACTCTAGATGAAGGGAACAGCTGCTGCAAAGGCAATGAATAATGAAGGAAAAGTATATTTTTACCTGGGATACTATGGAAACAAGCTGAGACTCAAAAACAGTGTTTTCACAAAGCTTTTAAAGAAGAGTTTTCCTATATTAGAATAACTCTATGTTTTCTGACTTCCATCTTTTATCATTACAATAACAATCCACTCTCACTTCTCAAAACTTATTTAATAAAAGAGGCAGACAGATGTCTTTTGGTGTTCTCATTTGAGATCGTATCTTTTTCTCACAACCCGTATTGTTTCAACAATGAAGTTACATCCTTAACTTTTTCCATTCATTACACACTTCCAAGTACCAATGGATCATCATAATTAAAATTTAACATTGTGCTTTACAGGCTTTAACTTACATACAATGTTTCATATTACATAGAAAAACCTAAGTACCACTAAACATGATACGTGAGGGAAACAACGAAGGAAAGATACATTACAATTATTTCTGGGAAAACAAAAAGAAACAAATATAGATACAGGTCTTTAAGTTGTTCTATTTTGAGAAAACCAAATCTCATGTTAAGAGATTACAAAAAGAGGAAAACCTCATTTAAAATCTCTAGCCTTTCAGAAAAATCCAAATCCTACTTAAATGGTAGTTCCCTTTAGTTAATTTTAGGTATATAACAGAAATAGTACATGGTATTAAATACTAAGTAAAGGCCAAATTCAATAAGGATGTGAAATGTACATTGGAATGGAAATTAGGTAATCATTGTTCTTTGATAGAGTAGTTTCAATGGAGTGTTGGAACCAAAGGATATTATTTAGAGTGGAGAAATTGCAACTGCTTTGTTTTAAATTCCCTCTCCTCTTACTGTAAAATGTCCCCACTTACCTTTAGTAAACCTATAAACTACCAAGTGCTTTGGCTTATTCTATCAAATAAAATATGTAATAGCCAAAAAGCCCCTTCAACTTCAAGCTAACCTAAACACTAATAGGCAGTGTGGGACTTGGAATCAGTCAGATCCAAGTGTAAATTTTGTGACTGCCACATCCTACTTGTGTGATCTTTAGCAAGTTCCAAAACTCTAAATAAGCATTTCCTCTGTGATAGTATACAGCCGTAATAATACCTAATCTGTATAAATGTTGCGAGGACTAAATCAAATAACATCATATGAAAAACTTAACATAATTAGAGAGTAGCTTATAGATGGGAATATTTAGCTTAATGTGGATAAGTTAGCATCTCTGTGTTTATTTTTTTTCTGGAAGCATTAATAATGTATCTATTCAAGCTAATATTTATGGAGCACTAAGTTACAAAAGACTTTGCTGTATGTTAATTAAGATTAATATTAAACATGTATCATATCTATTATCTAATACATTAATAACATGACAGTAACTTTCATAGTGGTAAAGAAAATAAGAACGATAAGAAAAGGTTCTTTTTTCTTTTATTTTTAAAAGAGTGATTTTATTAAGGGAAAATTTTCCTGAAAGGTCAAACTGAACAGTAGAATAACTATCATTAGGCATATAAGCCAATAAAAGAGAAACCATAAATAGATGTGTCAATCTTCTCTTGGGACATTCCTTAGAAAGAAATGCTGCTTCATTTACCTACATGAGCTGATGGTAGGTAGCTAAGGGAAATATTTGGTGCACCATCTCTGAACTCAGCAGATGTGGTGTTATCATAAGGCTGAATTATCCTAAATAATAATTGCTGAGTATCTTTTAAGTATTTTTTTAAACAGATGAAATAGTGAATTAATATTTTCTGATCTTTGGCTACTCCCTGCTCCAATAATATTATAAATTATTTTATTAGCAATTCCATGATTTATAAGTTCTGGGTGTTATTGTTCCTCAAATGTTCATCAGTAGTTCTCACCCTGGCAGCCTTTTGTAATATAAAGAAGCCATTGCATCTTACAGAGTCCTAGTCATGAAGCAGAACATCAATACTGGTGAACTAATGAATTGTTTCAAGCCAAGCTCAACACATCAAGCCCACACCATCAAGCACTATCTTTATCAGTCTCCTTTACCTGTAGGCCCAGTTCAACTCACAACAGGAAATGGTAGTAAGGCAGGTAGAATAAGAAGATGCAAACATGCCATTAAGTTTCAATTTAGACATGATTGCCTTTGAGGGTTAAGGGGGTTGACCTTATCTTTCCCTTATGACCCGTTAGTATGTTTTGAAGTATAGCTCATTTTTGTGTTGTAAATTATTTTAGTATTTTAAACAGCTCCTGGGTCAAGATCATATGGATTTGGGTAATCTCAAAGCCATTGGTGTTCTCATCTTTTTTCTTGAAATTATGCTGTATTTCTCCCACACCATCCACTTTTTCCCTCTTCTGCATCATCCATTCATCATGTTAGTTCCTCCTTTATTAAAACAAACAAATCCAGAAAAGCCACATAAACTTTCAGCTACTATAATAATTCCATCCTCTCTTTATAACAAAGCTCCTCAAAATTAGGTGTGGATACTTCCTGCCACCAGTTCCTACCCTCCTAAACCTCTTGTTTACTTTTGAAAGCTCCCAGAATAGGCATTAGTCCCCAGTCCTCCACTGAAACTTCTAAGAACCCGTACATTGCCAAATGCAATGGAAACTTTTCATTTCCAGTCTTGTTCAGCTTATTCCAACCATTTAATACAATTAACCATTCTCCTTTTTAATATAAACTTTTCACTTGTTCTCTGGGATACCACACACTCCTGACTTTCTCCTGCATGAATAGTTGAGTTAGTCTCCTCTACTTCCTTCTTTTTTCCATTCTACATCTATAAAATGAACTGCCTCAGGATTCAGTTCTTGGGTATCTCATCCCTATCTACAATTACTCCTTTTGTGATATCCATTAACTTCACAGCTTTAAATACCATATTACGTGCAGTTAACATTCGAATTTATATCATCAGTTCCAATCTCTTTTCTAACCCCCAGATTTATATATTCAATTACTATTTGAAGATATCCTCTTGTTTAGTACGCATCTCACATTAAATATTCTCTGCAGAAGAACTCTTGAGTATCACACTCACCCCAAACTTGCTATTCTTCCATACTCCCTAATCTTAGTAAATGTTATACTGCCATCTACCCAGTTCAAGCAAAACCTTAGAGTCACTCTTGAACCCTGCCTTTATTTTAGACCCTACCTTTTATTAATCAGTAAATCTTGTTAATCCTCTAATGTATTTTTCTAATTGAACTACATATTATATCCTCCAATGACAACACTCTAAGCCACCATCATTTCCTGTCCAGTTTGTAGCAATGCCTTATTAACTAGTCACACTGCCTCAGTTCTTGCAAATTTGTAGTGTTCCCCATACGGTAGTCAGAGGATACTTTAAAAAATGTTAATTGGATCATGTCATTTCAGCACTCAAATGCTACAAAGGTCTCCAATCTCTTTTAGAACAAAATTAGAATTTTTACCACAGCTTTTTTTTTTTTTTTTTTTTGAGATGGAGTCTCTGTCACACACGTTGGAGTGCAGTGGCACAACCTTGGCTCACTGCAACCTCCGCCTCCCAGGTTCAAGTGATTTTCCTGCCTCAGCCTCCCAAGTAGCTGAGATTATAGGCACTCACCAACAAACTCAGCTAATTTTTGTATTTTTAGTAGAGATGAGCTTTCACCATGTTGGCCAGACTGGTCTGGAACTCCTGACCTCAAGTGATCCACCTGTCTTGGCTTCCCAAAGTGCAAGGTTTACAGGCATAAGCCACCATGCCCAGCCTTTACCATGGCTTTTAATAAACACATAATTCAGCCATTGCCTATAACCAACCTCATTCCCTATTGCTCTTCTTACTTGTTCTGCTCTAGTGCTGCTGGCCTCCTTGGGCTTTCTTTAACTTGACAAGAATGTTACTGTCTCAGAGCCTTTGCATTTTTTATATCCTGGGTCTGAAATGCCCTTGCTCCAGATATTTCCATTAATTACACCACTCACTGCCTTTAGGACTCTACTTAATTACCATCTCCTCAAAAGGGTATTCCTTGAGAACTCTATTGCAGAAGGAAATAGTAGGGAAGGAAATATTATCGTTCCCTCACACTCTCATATTTCTTCCTCACAGCGATCATTTCCTGGATGTATGATTTATATATGTATGTATGTATATGCATAAATTTACATTTAAAAAAATAAATCTTTGGTCCTCTACATTCAAATGTAACCCCTTTGAAGACAAGGGCATTCTTGGTTTTGTTAATTTCTTTCCCCAATGCCTGCAATTGTGCCTAACCTATAGCAGGGATTGAATAAGTAACAGTTAGATGAATAACAAAAATATGGTGAGGCCTTTATAGTTACTGCCTCCTGGGGAGAGACTTCAGGTGGCCCTGCAGGAGCATTTTGAATGCTCAAAGGAAAGCTCACTGGCCTTCAACCTTGTCTTCACACTATTATCAACTGTTGAATCCACTCAACTGGAGAAGGTTTGTCCAGTGGAACTTTCTGTGATAATGAAATATTCTTTATCTGCACTGCGCATTATGATGGTTGCTAACCACTGTTTTAACATTTGAAATATGACTGGTGCAACTGAGGAATCAAGTTTCTAATTAATTTTAATTTTTTCCATGTTAACTTAAGTAGTCCCACACTTGACTATCAAATTGAGCAGCACAAGTCTAGATCATAGCGGGAAGTGATCTGCCTTGAACAACCTTGGGCTGGAAATTTTCTAGTAAATATTAAGTAAACCTATGTTTCCTAATTTCATTGTCCTAATTTTTGCAATTATGTGTGTTTAGCACATCTAAACAACACAAAATACAAAGCATCTATTTTTTAAATTGTGCTCAAAGCAGAAGGCCAATTCTCTAGCATGAGAAAGATGCTGTTGGCAGAAAGCTACCTTGCAAATGGGTATTAGGCAAAAAAAAAAAAAAAAAAAAATGCAGGACACAATTTCTTTCAGTAGACGCAGTCAGCAAAGCCATAGATTCCCACTTGATTAGACATTGCTTGCTTTCTCTGTAGCCAGTGCTGACTTGAATCTGTGGATATACACGCTTTTAGTGAGCAAATGAAAAAGAAAATACAAAAGTGAATATTTATTTAGCATTCTCTCTACAAAAGTAGATCATTTTTGCAATTTGACACAATATAATTTTAAAAATATAACCCTTTCAAAACAGGGGCTAGCAAGTATATCTCAAATAACTCTATGCTATATCTAAATAAAAAATACACAAATTTTTAAAAACAGTATACTTTAGCATGTAAAATAAAAAAACTCATATCTAGATAGCTTATTTTCATATAGAGTGAACACAGAGCAGACAAATGGTACATGATTCTCTTTAACCCTTTCACTCCATCCAACCTATTACAGCCTGATCTACCTCCTAAAGAAAGAAATCAGAGGGCATCTAAGAGTGGTAGAATTTATGTCAGACGTTGTAAGTTTCTCCCCTTAAATTAGGCTGACTTACCATTCACCAGATGACTACTGTAAGTATTATAGATCAGGGTTCTCAATCTCAATACTATTGACAATTTGGGCTAGAAATTCTTTCTTGTAGGGTGTGTGTGGGGGTGTGTCTGTCCTACACATTGTAAAATGTTTAGCAGCATCTTTGGCTTCTAACTGATCGATACCAATAGTACTCCCCACCCCACTAAGTTTTGATAACCTAAAGTATCTTTAGATATTGCCAAATGTCTGCTAAGGGTAAAAATCACCCCAGGTTGAAAGCCAAGGAAACAGAAGACAGTGTAGTGTATCACATTGTACTTTCTCTCTGTATTTACTTTGATTTTTGACCTTTCAAGTTTCCACTCTTCACAATACCATGCAATTCTCTTGGACCCAAAATATCTTAAATTAGTTTACCCTGGTATTCTCTTCTACTCAATTTTCAGCTTACCTGCTGATGTCTCCATCCCATAGTGAATACCTTTCCCTTAATATTTAGCCAGTCCCTTAGATTGTGGGACCTATCCTCAGGACAACTTTCCTTCAATTTACTTACCTTCAAAATGGAAATTCTGTTTTCTACCCCAACTGCTCTAAAGGTTTGCAAAGTTTAAATTAGATAACCAATGTTAAAGTGCTTTGAAAAGGAAAAAGAAAAACCTTCTTTCTGCAAATATATTTAATAAATAACTACAATATATATTTAATAAATGACTACAATAGTATCAATGTTTCTTATTCCATTGAAGCCTGTAGCAACTTACAGATAGGTAAAGGCTGGTAACTCTCAAATATACTGCCCCATTAGTGTACATTTTATAATTAACATGGCAGCAAGGTTCAATCAACTCAAAGTTCAACCCAAGTACCAAAGTCAAATGAGGCTTATGCACTACCTTGGGGAAAAATATTCTGGGTCTCCGGAGAGCTACCCAAAGAAGTGTTGAAGCACAGGGTTTTAAAAGTCTGTAACCCCCTCTCTCCTGTCCTGTTGACTCCCTCAGCCCCTTATCATTTCCTCTTCTGGTCATTGGATTGAAAATGAGGAATGCTCAGTAGAGGCACCAGGGGGCACAACCCAGCATCTGATTATGCCTTGGCTTTCTAGCCAGGCACAGTAATTTCCTTGTTGAGGGAGTAACCACTTCTCTACCCCTAAACTTTAAATCAGCTCCACTATACCCCTGTGCACTGTGTGTGAACACTCAGAATCAGGATTCTTTCAGGAATTTGGAAATTGCAGGAACCAGAGGATCAGGCATTCCTAGAACCCATTTACAATTTTTTAAAGAAAGAGGAGAAGATGATTTTTCTTTAAAGGTCTATTTCCCTGTGAATAGTGTTTAAGAAGTGCCACCTAGAACCTCGGCACATGTGAAGCATGACTAGACTTCACTAGTCAAGAAACTGAACAAGCACTGCTAGCAAAACAGGAAACGTGAACTCGACAAACCACGTATGAATTCGCCCAGAGGCTTAGGCTTTATTTCAGGGTCAGAACCTTGTCTTCTTTTATCCAACTTGGAAATGAAGAAATTATTTGCATAGTATTCAGATGTGTCATCCTTAAGAATGTGAATATTTAAGATAATGGAGCAAGGGAAAATAGGTCAAAAGATATAGCACAGAGTTAAAAATAGCCACCACAGAAAATGTGTTTGTGTTTGGCATGATGCCTTTTCACATTCATGTAATTGGTCATTTGGCTCACTGTGTGAAGCAGCCAGCTTCCCTCAGCTCTAGGACACGGTGATTAGGGTACTCTGGTAGCTTCCCCAAACCACAGAAATTGAAGTCCAAGTCAGTTATTCCTACAGTCATTGCTACAGCTAAAATTGCCTTCCTTTCATGTCAATGATAAGACTTTCCAATCTGAAAATATTACATTACTATCAGCAGAAGAACTATTTTCTCTTGAGACTTGTTGTTTTGTTTAGTTTTAATTCACTTATTTCCTCCTCCCTCCAAGTCTCTAGACCTCTTCTTGGATGGTATCAGATGATTTCAGTCCAACCTTCCATTGCATTCTCTGACTGAGCCAACACAGCTGGATTCTCAGCCAACTATGAAGTTTAAATTGTTAACTCCAAATCTGTTCTATAAATTTCAGCAACAGCCGACTTGACCAGAATTTCAATCTTCTCTCCATGCCTGAATTTTAAAAGGAATAAAAGAAAAATAACAGGCTCTGATGATTTATTTAAGAGAATGTACAAAGAACCATCACACTCAAGATTTTTCTTTTGAAAGAATATTCCTATAAATATTTTTGTCCCTCTAGTATTATTTCACAATTTACTATGGCTGTAGAGCCACAAATTTTGCAAATGGCTTAGAGAACTGAATAACTTTATCTCTATAACTAGACAAGTATAAAAAGTGAACATAGTGTTCTAAAAGGATAATTATATATTGGAATATTTGAGCTCAAGGAAGAAAGAATTTTGTTTGTGACACAGCCAAAATCAGCATATGCTCGAGTAATCTGCAGCAAAGACAGCAGTGCTAAGAAGAAATTATGTATCTATGATAGTGAACAGAGCTTAATAAGAACTAGGAATCTGAGGGCTTTATGAAAAGCAATTCATAGGGAATTATGGCATCTCTCCAAAAGGATTTGACTGTTCTAAGGAGGGCTATGGGGTGCCAGTTGTTTTAAATTCCTGTGCTTTCTCTCTAGACTCCACTTTCTGTTTCTCTTAAGATAACATTAAGCTGCAGCTCCATATCTGTGAAAACCCTGGGTTGCTTAATACCCTTGTCTACTTACCTGAATATTAATGTATCCCATGGAATGAGGTGGCATGATTGAGGTGCAAACAATTACCAAAGGATTTTTGAAAAGCAGTAACTCCAAATTATCTTGTAAAGTTGAGAATTATCTGAGAGGAGGTATTGTAAGATTGAGAATCAGGTAACTAAACAAAGAAATGAACCATCTGTTGGTCTATTAATTTACTTGTTTTAAAACAGGGAATACTTTTAAAATTTAATGATGAATATAGTTTATATTTTTAAGGGACACAGATGATATATGAATGTGATATTCTGTACCTCATAGTCAAAACAGATATTTTGCAATCAAGGATTCTTGGTCACCTGACCTTCTGAAAATGAATGACTTTTTTTGTTATATTCACTTTTCTATCATTTTTTATGTTTTCTGGTAATACAAACCCAAATTTCCCTGTTCATTCTTGATTATCCCCAAAATACTTTTTTTCTACTTTTCTATCATAGTTGACCTGGTTTTCCATCATGTAATAAAATTAACATTTTAGGAAATAATAAGAAAAAAAGATGAAAACGGATTAAAGAAATATAAAATGTAAAGTTACCCAAGACTTACAGGATGCTAAATTTTTAAATAGAATGTGATGTGGCTAATTTTTCAAAAAGAAGAGATTGAAAAGTTTGTATAGCTACTACATCTATACAATGGGAAATTACCTTAATGTTCACAATAAAAACTAATTTGGGGCTGGGCATGGTGGCTCACGCCTGTAATCCCAGCACTTTGAGAGGCCGGGGCGGACGGATCACCTGACGTCAGGAGTTTGAGACCAGCCTGGCCGACATGGCGAAACATCCTCTCTACTAAAAATACAAAAATTAGGCTGGCATGGTGGCACCCGCCTGTAATCCCAGCTACTCTGGAGGCTGAGGGAGGAGAATTGCATGGCGTGAACCGGGGAGGTGGCAGGTTGCAGTTTTTTAAGATGGCACCACTGTACTCCAGCCTGGGCAACAGAGCGTGACTCTGTCTCAAAAAAAAAAAAAAAAAAAAAAAGGAACTAATTTGGAACAGTGGAAGGGAAAAAAGAAAGCTATGTGGTGCTGGACTGAAAAATGAAGTGTACTCTTCTAAAATGTTTACCTATTACCTATTTAAAAAAAAGAGAGACATAGATTAATCATAGTTTTGTTTTCACAAAATATCTGGCTGTGGAGAAAGAGATGTTAAATAGGCATATTGACTGATAGTATGATTGCAAGTGCCAACATCTCAACTTTTATAATAATAATACTGTATTTCTACTACTTTCAAAAGGTAACAAAGGCCTACTGGTTAGGCGTTTGTTACCCTTTGAAAGTAGTAGAAATACAGTATTAAAATTACAGCTGCTTCTTGCATCTTCCTCAATGTTGGCTTAGGAAAAGAATACCATGCAGAGCCCATGATGAAATGAATTATTAATAGATTCTAGAATATTTTTACCTACGCCTTAGAAAAACCAATTATGAATACCCCAATTTAGATGTTATCAATGAGCAGTGATTGATGTGATTTTGAGGATCTATGTTTATTAGTTGAAGATCATCACAAAAAATCCAATTATTTATGAAATATTACCCTTTTATTTATTTGTCTTTGCTGAGTCTTACAAGTCTCAAGTTCACTCATTTTAAGATCCAAGTAAATAAGCAATATTGCACTTATATTAGAAAACAATCATCATTCTGGATTTTCTGTCTAATAACAGACAATGATATAATTAGCAATTTTAAATATAAGTAATAAATTTTGTACATTTTACAGAATGATTGGATACTTTTAAAATTTTAATCATCACTGGTAATATAATTGGAAAGATCTGAATTTGCATGAAATTGTTTTGAGTCCTTATTTTTAATGGGCATTGCCATCTGTTCAGCATAATCAGCTCTTTCACACTTCTCTGATAAATGAAAACAATGCAAATTTCTATTGAAAGAATATATCAGGGAAATAATATGTTCTACTGAAGGGGAAACTTAAAAAAAAAAGTCATATTCAGCAATCCAAGGTGATTTCTTCAGATTTTAAAAGTTCTGAGACCAATAACTTTAAGAAGGCTTTATAAAATTGGTTGAAAATTAAACAAAAAATAGCTCCTGTTATCAAGTCCATAAGTTTCTCATGCCCATTTAAAAACTGAAGGAACAGCTTTTTCCATAATCCTTTGATCTTGTTATGCCCACTTCTTCCATAATCAAGCCATTTGGAAGTAGTAAAACAGAAAGTTGTCTCGATCGTTATCCTTCACATTTAAAAAACTGTTTTATTCTTTTCTACTAATGCTAACTCATTTGACGCTCTGCACTCATATCAATTAGAGCTGTTAGCTATGTTCAGAATGTGTCAACCAGGTCAAGACTGATTCTAGATGTGACTCATAGGCCAGAAATAAATGGCAATTTTAAAATTTTCCTTAAATATGAATCTACACTTTCAATCAGTTTTTATTACCATGAATAATTCTACCTTTCATCTTAGTTTTTATTACTGATAAAAACATCAGACCCTAACTTTCTATATGAAGTTTTTTTCTGAGTACCTAAAGTCCCTCTTTTCCTTCTTGAACTGTCAGTGGCATTTAGTTTTAATTTTTAAAATTACTCTTCATAGGTTTTTGTTCATTTATTTGGCACATTTATTGGGCTTCTTCTAAATTCAGAAGTAAACAAAAAAGTAGATGAAAAACAGCTCATTGCTGTAAAGAGTGATAGTAAAAGGGAAAGTGCAGAATGCTGCTAAATGATCAGGAGAGTCCAAGGTAGTCTCCTGGGAACAGGCAAGTCCTCCTAGAAGAAATGCAGGCTTTAGTTAGAATCTTAAAGGAAAGGAGTTAGCTGGGAAGGGTCAGGCAAGGGGATAAGGAGAATGTTCCAGGTAGAAACACCATGCACAAAACATGCAAAATGAGCTTTTTAAATTTTTATTTTTTAAGGCATATATGTCTCTGTTTTCAGCCCAACTGAGATCCCTGTGGACAAGAAGACAAGGCATATTTTTGTTTCTTCTGTCTGTCATACCTTTTAAAACACCTCCACTTAGTAACCTAATACAGGCATGCCTCATTTTATACTGCTTAACTTTATTGTACTTCACAGATACTGTAGTTTTTTTAACAATTGAAGGTTCGTGGAAACTTGTATCAAGAAAGTCTATTTTTTTTTAACAGAGTGTGCTCACTTCATGTCTCTGTGTCAGATTTTGATAATGCTCCTATTATTTACAATATTTTTATTATACCTATTAAGGTGATCTGTGATCAGTGATCTTTGATGTTCCTTCTATAATTGTTTGAGTGCACCATGACAATGAACTAAATTAATGAATGTGTGTTTTCTGACTGCTCTGCAAACTGGCCACTCCCTCATTTCTCTCTTGCTCCTCAGGCCTTTCTATTTCTTCAGACACAAGAATATTGAAATTAGGCCAATTAGTAGCTCTGCAATGGTTTTTAATTGTTCAAGTGAAAGAAAGGGTCAGATGTCTTTCACTTTTAATCAAAAGCTATAAATGATTAAGCTTAGTGAGGAAAGAACATTGAAAGTTGAGACAGGTCAAAAACTTAGCCTCTTGCACCAGTTAGCCAAGTTGGGAATGCAAAGAAAAAATTATTTAAGGGAATTAGAAGTACTACTCCAGTAAATACATACAAATAATAAAAAAGCAAAACAAACCTATTGTTGAGAAAGTTTTAGTGGTATAGATAGAATATCAAACCAGCCACAACATTCCCTTCAGCCAAAGTCTAATCCAGAACAAGGCCCTAACTCTCTTCAATTTTGTGAAGGCTGAGAGAGAAGAAGGAGTTGAGATGAAAAGATTGATGCTATGTAGGTTGATTTATGAGGATTCAGGAAGGACGTCATCTCTAGAACATAAATGTGGAAGGTTGCAGCAAATGCTAATGGAGAAACTGCAGCAAGTTAGCCAGAAGATCTAGCTAAGATAATTGATGAAGGTGGTTACACTAAACAACAGATTTTCAATGTAGGTGAAACAGCCTTCTATTGGAAGAAGATGCCATCTAGGACTTTCATAGCTTGGCATCACAACTTCAAAGTATAGGCTGACTCTCTTGCTAAGGGCTAATGCAGCTGGTGAATTTAAGTTGAAACCAGTGTTCGTTTGCCATTCCAAAAATCCCGGGGCTCTTAAGAATTATGCTAAATCTACTTTGCATGTAATTTATAAGTAAAACTACAAAGCATGGATGACAGTACATGTGTTTACAGCATGGTTTCCTGAATCTTTTTAAGACCATATTGAGACCTACTGCTTAGAAGAGAATTATTTGAAAACATGACTGGTCCCTGGCCAGGCACCATGGCTCCCACCTGTAATCACAGCACTTTAGGAGGCTGAGGTGGGTGGATCACGTGAGGTCAGGAGGTTGAGACCAGCCTGGCCAACATGGTGTAACCTTGTCTCTACTAAAAATACAAAAATTAGTTGGCTGTGGTGGTGTGTGCAGGTTACAGTGAGCTGAGATCGTGCCACCACACTCCAGCCTGGGTGACAGAGTAAGACTCCATCTCAAAAACAAATAAAAATTAAAATAAATTACTCCTCCCTGACTGTGTACCTGGTCACTCAAGAGCTGTAATAGAGATGTACAAGAATATTAATGTTGTTTTCATGTGTGCTAACACAAAATTCATTCTATGGCCCATGGATAAAGGAGTCACTTGACTTCCAAGTCATATTATTTAAGAAATATATTTTGTAAAGCTATTGCTTAGAAATCTTTACAAAAGTAAAAGCTGTCTATTGCTTAGATAGTAATAGCTATCTATTGCTTAAAGCTATAGATGGTAATTCTTCATCTGAATCTGGGCAGACTAAATTGAAGACCTTCTAGAAATGATGCACCATTCTAAATGTCTTTAAGAATATTCATGATTCATAGAAGAGGGTCAAAATATCAATATTAACAAGAATTTGGAAGAAGTTGATTCCATCTCTCACAGATGACTTTGAAGGGGTCAGGAATTCGATGGAGGAGGTCACCAATTACGGGATAAGAATAGCAAAAAACTGAGGAAGATTTTGTGAACATTGTTGAAATGGCAACAAATGATTTAGATTGTTGCATAAACTTAGTTGATACAGCAGCAGCAGGGTTTAAGAGGATTGACTTCAATTTTGAAAGTTCTGCTGTGGGTCAAATTCTATAAGAGAGGATTTCATGCTCTTTTGTGAAAGGAAGAACCAATCGATACAGCAAACTTCAATGCCGTCTTATTTTAAGAAATTGCCACAGCTACCTCGGCCTTAGCAACCACAACCGTGATCAGTCAGCAGTCATCAACATAAAGGGAAGACACTCAACCAGGACAAAGATCTTGACTTGCTGAAGGCTAAGCTGATTGTTAGCATTTTTAGTAGTGTAGTATTTATAATTTAAGGTATGCACACTGATTTTTTTTAAACATAATGCTACTGTACATTTAATACAATATGGTATAGTGTAAACATAGCTTTTATATGAGCTGGGAAGCCAAAAGCTTCAGTGACTTGATATATTGTGATATTCGCTTTATTGTGGTAATGTGAACTGAATTGAACCCAAAATATCTCTGAGTTATGCATGTAGTTGATTACTAGTTGATGTAGAATAAAAGCACACAAAATTTCAAACATGTGACAGTCATAATTTTTTATTTAAAGAATCCCTTTGTAGGTTGAGTTAAAAGTGTTAGCATTAGACTCAGTGCTTCTCATAGAAGCATAGAAAGGTGGGTTATGGGAAGAACATTAAGTATGGTATCCAAAATTTAAGATCATTTGGAGGGCTTAAAACATTTGGCCCATCCGGACTCTTATTTTTGAAAGTATTAATTTTCTATGCTTATACTAGGGGCGGGAGGAGCAAAAGAAAGAATGGAATTGAAAAGTATGTGCTGATAATCAGGTACCCACTAGTAAAAGCTACAGATTATATTTCTTTGAATATTTAAAATAATATTTTAGCTACTACCAATAGGTAGATATCATAATTGTGACTATGCAAAGCTAATCTTTGCATACATAAAACCAACAATAAAGTAATATTTATCCCTTCAACTTCATGGTGGGATTATATCTATGTTTCTGAAAAGAGTCTGAGGAACGCTGAAAAGTCAGTAACATAAAGAAAAATATAAACAAAGTTAGTGTAAAACAAAAATCATTATTGAACAAAGACAATAAGATACATATCTTAAAAATAGGTATCTATTCTGAGCTACACTATATGGGAAGGTATTTTAAGGTATTAAAATAGCATTCATGAATTGTTCCTGCCATCCCAGCACAAGACTCTATGGCAGGAGCCCTTTGCACAGATAGCTGCTCACAATGGATCAACTTGTTGGCAGTACGTAGCAAGAATTCCCCTCAAATGACTTCTGCTGGTAATGCCATCTGATCCAGAATGTGTTGCCAGCAAGACTTGTTAATCAGTGCTCATTGGGAAGTGCTCTCTTTTCTTTGAGCTGTATCTTAAATTCATAGTTCAGGGGAAAAGGAAATCAATACAGATCTACATACTGTATATTAGAAATAGATCTTCGTTATTTTTTCAATACAAAATATATTTAAGTTTTTCCTTATTTGACTCCGTATTGTTTATTGATGCATTTCAAAACCAGATACGTCTATAGAAAGTGTAACATTCTGGGTATAATTCCATGAAAGACAGAGATCATGATGCATAAATCTTGAACTGAGATGGTAGTAGACATATTCTTTGAAAAAGTAATAATAAAATACTGCCATTAATACATATTATAATTGGTTAACTTTATTAATAACATTCTTTTGTCAAGTACCATATATAAACCAGGAATTATATATATATATATATTTAATTTTGGTGGGTACATACTATGTATAAATATTTATAAGGTACTTTGATAGAGGAACAAACTGCATGATAATGACATCAGGGTAAATGAGGTATCCATCACCTCAAGCATTATCTTTGATTTGTGTCACAAACTATCAAATTATTGTCTTTTAGTTATTTTTAAATGTAACATATATTTTTGCTGACTGTTCTGTCAAACACGAGATCTTATTCATTCTATTTAACATTATTTTTGTGCCCATTAACCATCCCTACTCCCCACCACCACCCTGACTACCCTTCCCAGCCTCTGATAACAATCATTCTACTCTCTATTTCCATGAGTTCAATTGTTTTATTTTTTAACTCCCATAAATAAGTGAGAACCTGCAAGTTTGTCTTTCTGTACCTGGCTTATTTCATTTAACATAATTATCTCCAGTTCCATTTATGTTGTTGCAAATGACAGGATCTCATTCTTTTTTATGGCTGAATATTGCATCATTGTTATATGTACCACATTTTCTTTATACATTTTTATATTGATGGACACTTACGTTCATTCCAAATTGTGGCTATTGTGAATAGTGCTGCAATAAACATGGGAGTGCAGTTATCTCTTTGATATACTGATTTTCTTTTGAGTGTGTACCTAGAAGTAGGATTGCTGGATCATACAGTGGTTGTATTTTTAGGTTTTTGAGGAACCTCCAAATGGTTCTCCATAGTAGTTGTATTAATTTACATTGCCACCAGCAGTGTGCAAGGGTTCCTTCCTCATCACATCCTCACCAGCATTTCTTATTGCTTTTCTTTTCAATAAAAGCCATTTTAACTGGCATAAAATTATATCTCATCATACTTTTGATTCGCATTTATCTGATGATCAGTGATGCTGAGCATCTTTTCACATAGCTGTTTGCCATTTGTATGTCTTCTTTTATGAAATGCCTATTCAGACTTTTTTTGCCCATTTAAAAATCTTATTATTAGATTTTTTATTGTGTTGTTTGAGCTTCTTATATGTTCTAGTTATTAATTCCTTGTCAGATGAAATATGACAAGGGATTTGCAATAAAATGTCAGTTTGAAATATATTCTCCCATTTTGTGGATTGTCTCTTCACTTTATTTATATTGTCGTGCAGAAGATTTTTAACTTGATGTAATCCCATTTGTTTACTTTTGCTTTCGTTGCTTGTGCTTATGGGTTACTACTCAAGAAGTCTTTGTAAAGTACGATGTCCTTGAGAGTTTCCTCAATGTTTTATTTTACTTGTTTTATGGGTTGATGCCTTAGATTTAAGACTTTAATTAATTTTGATTTTATTTTTGTATATAGTGAGAGATACAGATGTAGTTTTTATTTTTTTTTTTGCAAAGAAAGAGAGAGAAAAGAAGAAACAAAGAGTGAAAGAAAAAAAAGAATGTAAGAGAGAAAGAAAGAGGAAGAGAAAGAGGGAGACAGAACAGGATTCTTGTTCTATTGCCCAGGCTAGAATGCAGTCTAAAAATGGGTATTAAAAACCTCTTTTATGCCAATAATTGTGCTTAACAAT